>AYLM01000511.1:0-32312 GCA_001625345.1 Cairneyella variabilis | reverse complement strand
GAGAAGATGTACATTCGGGCGCTGCAAGGCTCGGAGGAGGCACTTGGACCGAAGCATACATCGACACTGAATACAATCAACAACCTAGGCAGCCTCTACAGAGACCAAGGCAAGCTGGCGGAGGCGGAGAAGATGTACATTCGGGCGCTACAAGGCTCGGAGGAGGCACTTGGACCGAAGCACACATCGACACTCGTGACAGTCAACAACCTAGGCCTGCTCTATAGAGACCAAGGCAAGCTAGCGAAGGCGGAGAAGATGTACATTCGGGCGCTGCAAGGCTCGGAGGAGGCACTTGGACCGAAGCATACATCGACACTGAATACAATCAACAACCTAGGCAGCCTCTACAGAGACCAAGGCAAGCTGGCAGAGGCGGAGAAGATGTACATTCGGGCGCTGCAAGGCTACGAGGACGCTCTTGGCCCACAACTTGTGCTGTCGTATTTACCAGCGTTGAACACTACGTTCGTGTTTGGCGATCTCCTCTCACAAACAGGTCGGAAAGACATGGCGAAGGGGATGTACGCACGGGCATTGTCTGGATACAGAACCGTACAAGGGCCTTCCTCGAAATGGTGTAGGCAACTTGAAGATCGGCTTCAAGTGTTGCAAGTTGCGTCTGCTGAGTCGAAAGTAGGCCAAGATGAGTTTACAGAGCCTGGAGCAGCAAAGTCAAGGTCTTTTAAGCAGAAACTCCACAAGCTGGGAAGGCGGCTGAATATTAGATAAGCCATCAGGGCAAAGGGTTCTTTCTTACAATTCTACCATTTTCTTACACCTATTGATGTAACTATGTCCATAGTACAGCAGGGGGTTGAATCTTGGACGTCAAATCCTGCGATGAGCAAATCGACAGCGACAGCGAGCAAGACCTTCCCATTTCGCTCGCTGTGTGAGGATGCTGTGGACCAAGGGCCGGAGAATTATGAGACATCACATATGGAACGGCAAACTGATGAGGGAGAGTATAAAATGGAATCTCCTATTTTTCGTCTCGTGATACTGTGCGTCTCGGCACAGAGGGAAGCACGTTAGTTTAGTTTATTCAAATTTAGATTGAGTCATAGTTTTCCTTGATTCGCATTCTAAACAAATGTTTCCATTGATTACACCAACCAACCCACGCTCAGTATCCAAGCCACGCACCGACCACCTCGCCTCAGTTGGCCCCCCTTTCTTCTTCGCTTGTAGCCTGAAGCCTATGGTACTCGATCACCGCTTCATAAAGCCTGTCCATTATCAGAGTCACCTCTTCCACAAAATACGCGTTTGCCCCTTGCTCTCTCAGCAGGGGGGCCAGCTGTGCCCTAAGCCGACCGTTTTCCCTAGTTTTTTGCGCAATCATTTCGGAAAGACTCGGGGTAGGGTCGTCTTTGGATGCTTCAAGGCTTTCCTTGGTCGCCTCAATAGCAACGGACGTCCCTCCGTTGCGAGCAATCTCAACGTCGATAGGAGTGGGCTTGGGCGGCAACTCAGACCCGGGGAGCATGAGACGAATTTTTGGCCTAAGTTTGTTCATAGTTATTCTGGTGTGATTAGCAAGTGTTCTCGGATAGCAAAGTGCAGGGGCAATACCACTTATAACCCTCTCACCTTACTAGGAATAGAGTAGTTAGCTCTACAAGCTCCTACGGCTGAGGGTCCTGCTGCGGCCCCCCCTAAAATTAGAATCGGATGATTGGCAGGGATCAGATTTGGGCTCCCCCGCTTTCGTGGTTACAGAGACTCGCGATTTCCCTCCCAGGCCCAATTTTGAGTTCACGTTCAATGATTCCATGACGGACAAGGATGTCATCTCCTGGCTTTCTCATGATGGCACGCCCGCCTACTAGAGCCCGCCGTCGCGACCGCCCCGCTTCCCCACGCATCAAAAATTTTGAATTCCTTATCTTTCTCGCAGATCAATGGCAGTAGAAAACATGAATCATATTTGACGCTTGCAGTTAATGACAAGCATTTTATCTTCAAGACGGACTGACGGTGTCCTTGCTACAGCAAACGTTCAAATATTGTTGATGTCTTCCTAGAGTATGACGTTAGGCAACGTAAGACAACGAATGAAGACACGCTTCTCAAACCTCAGTTTCTGAGTTTGCAAGAAAATAGACATGCAAACCCTACTTCTTTCACTTGCCATTTCGAGAAGACGGTATCGCCAACTACTTATTGGAGGGAGGAAACCAAAGTAATTCAGTAACATTCTGAGCCAAATAATAAACTACGTAACCAAGTGCACCTGTACGAATCCTGCAAGACCGACGCCAAGATCCATATCATGCCAACAAAAGGTTGTTTCTATCACCCATTCATACACGTACCATAATCGAATCTCCCCCATTTTGCACCGCCTTACGCTTGCGACCCCTTGTAGTTGGTCCGGGTGAGACGTCGTCAAGTCTCTGTCTCTTGACAACTATCGCGGATTGGACATGGTCATCCAAGCCGCACTTTTGCTCAAGCTCATCAATCTTCTCCTCAGCAGCACTGATGCGATCGGCAGCGGTTGCTTCTGCAATTTGGTGGGCCTTCGCCGTGCTTCCCTTTTCCTCCTCGAGCTCGTCAATTCTCCGCTCAGCAGCATCCAGGCGATCAATAGCATCAGAGAGATATTCTTCTGAATTCTGCCACTTCTTGGCTATGACAGCCTTCTCTTCCTTAAGCTGCTTGACTGTAGATTCGAGCTGCTTTGCTTTTGCGCCGTCTTGGTCTGCTATCTGAATCAAACTAGCATAGCTGCTGAGGCGTTGCTCGTATTCTTCAGGAGTCAACTTGTATGCGGAGATGGTCTCGCGAGCCTCGTCAAGCTGCAGACTCAATGCGGCACATTTGGACGACACGTCGTGAAGATCTTGAAGCGCCTTCCCATACTGGGCATGCAAGCGTGTGTATGCATCAGAGCATTCGCGTCGGAGTGTACATTCGTTTTCTACGGCGGTCCTCTTGCTCCATATTTTTGTGCGAGTAGCTTCGAGGGCTTTGCATACGGCGATGAGCTGCTTATTCATGACATCGAAATCTGCGTCGGAGTATAGAGTTTGCGGCTTAATGTCGGCGTGAGGTTTGGGAGGAGAATTCGTGGATCCCGTATTGATAGCAAGAAACTAGAAATGTTAGTAGAGGCACCAGGAAAGCATGGATTCAAGTCTTACCATGGGTTGCTGTGGGACGTTTGCGCGTGGGTGGCCGGTGTTTGCACGTTGCTGTGAGACGCTGGTATTTGCATGTTGTTGAGAGGCCATGTCTCCTATTTGGACGGATGTGTCTGACAATTTCGTTTTCTTCTGTTGCTCGGTATCGGGTCCTTTGGCTTAGGCATAAAGAACGCGGGAGATCTCTGTTAAGTAGACTTCAAGCAGTCGTGATACCAGCTAACCTGCTCTCAAAGGCTCTCAAATTGTCCTGAAACTTAGCTTAACCGCCATTCGATTTGACTTTTGGCGATCTTTTTCCACATTCAGAGTTTGATGCGGAGTCTCACTCTCACTGCAGAGATCAAGGTGGTGTGGGGCATAAACTTTGGGGGCGGCGCACTGGTGGCGCTTGTGCCACAAGCCACATGTGTGCTCGGACCATACCTGAAATAAACACCAACAGTTCCGCAACATCGGGACTTACATTGAGATTGTTCACAATGACTCCTTCTCATAGTCATCAGCTGCGTCGATGCGGACGCGGTGATGTGCTATTTCTGGCTCCCTCCGGGGCAAGATGTGGCCCCCGAGCAAGAGGCAAGTCTTGGGCGCCGGAGGGGTTCAGTTGAGGCCCCAGGGCGGTAGATACGGCTCCCTACCTCAAGAAATAATTCCTGAGATTAGAGGAGCCGAGGTTGGCTCCCTTGGGGTAAGATACAGCTCCTATATCCCGAACTTGGGTAAATAATCTCTCCATTATGGGATTCTGCTGCCACTAAGGCGTTCAATGATGTCTAATGCACAATTGCTCTATCTGGAGATGCAGATCAACCGAAAGCTGTGGCGCGATGTAGACAGCCTCCCAAGATTTGTTGCACACAAGCACCTGTGGCTGCGTCTATTACCACTTGCGGCGGATGCCCTTAACGAAGTATCGATCAGTAAGGAAGCGCTGGGCCAGGTGAAGGAAGACATAGGCAGTTGGCTGGGGAAGGGGAAGGCCGAGAGAATGGACAACTTCGAAGACCAAGTTAGCGCTCGACTTGGCGCTCTTACTATGGGCAACGATCCGGCCGGTTCTGGTTCCATTCTGTCGGGACCAGACAAGGGCAATTGAGAGGGGAGCAGGGTGGGCGAAGGTTTGGGCTGATGGGATTATTTTTAACATACCTGCAAATAGACCTATGGATACCACGAGATGATGCATGATTCTGAACCGTATTACTCTTCCAGACCAGGGCTTGAAACATAGAGACGTCATCAGAATGTCGTCTGAGCCACCGGAGAATCCTATTAATGTGTGTTAGTGGTTGTGGAAGGGAACATGTTCCTTAAAGGTCTGGACAAACTCCGCTGAACCAATTCCAGCAGCATCACTATGGAGCACCTGATGACGTATCAAGCCGGGTCGCCCTACACCAACCCGCGGGCTATCCCAACACCTCAGCTGAATCCTGCTTACATAGGGGACATGTCGCAAACAGAAGCCTGTAACTTTCCTTATCCTCATATTGGTCACCCTTCTCTTCATCCTATTTCAAGCTCAATTATCTCTAACAACCAACTAGAGGACTATGTATGGACAGCACAAGATACTGCACTCGCCCTAGCCGCCCTTGCAGAAGCGCCCCCAATCGATCCGCTACTGCAAGGAGAACCTGCAGTTCAAATGCAGAGTACTGAAGTTGAACACCCCGAGAACAAGCAAGGCTCAGTACAAGGTAGACTGTGCGGGCTTGAGGACAGAATCATCCGGCTTGAGGATAGGTGTAGTGACTTTGAAGAGAGGATCGGTCGGCTCGAGAACGAAGTTGGTGGAGTTGAAGAACTTATGCAAAATCTTCGGAACGAGTAGGTGCCCATCCTAAATAGAAACGTGCAAGATACTAACAGAGAGTTGTAGGATTGAAGAGAAGAAGAGGTAATACTCCTCCCTACTTTGAGATGATGCCTAACTGTGGAACTAGTTTTTTTGAAGAAGTAAAGGTCTATAACGAGAAGCTTGTGACTTGGTCGAGAGAGTCTAAGGAAGCTGTAGACGGTTTGATAGTGAAGCTGAAGGAGGAGGTTAAGCTGGCCAAGTCGAGATAATCATGTGGGAGGAGCGTTTAAGGTGGAATAGGTGCACATGCTTACAAGAAGACTCCAAACTCGATAGACTACAAGGTGTATTTACGTCTGGTTACGTAGGCCGAAAAACAAACAGATGGTTTAATTGCTTGACTTTAGTATGCTATAACTCAATCTCAAATCCAGTCTGCTTGCTGATTCCCACGGCGTATACCCCAGAACGCAAGCCAAGCTCGATCGGCCTCCAACTCCTCACGACGGCGTCTTTCAAGCCCGTTCCGTACTAGCGCCACCCCCTGGTAGACCTCTTGTAGAACCTTCATTGTGCGAGACGTACTATCCCGTTGTCGAGCGATATGGTATTCCAGCCATGAATTCTCCATAATGAGTCTTTCAAGCGTCTCCAGCTGTTGCCTTTTCTGAAATTCCTCTAAATTATTCAGTAAATCATCAATGGAAAATTCTCCCCCTTCACGTTGACTGGATCGGTCTACGGTCACTGAAGTCCTTCCTCTCGTAGGTGTAACGTCCATACCGCCTGCGTCCCTTGGAATGCCAGATGGAATTCTTTAGCAAACAGACACCAGATATAAGCAGATGTCACGAGGTGTCCAACTTTGCATCCTCTCTCGTTCCCGTATGGGCTCCTGGAGCTTGTTTTGGCTCCCTCTAAGTATAGTATCAAAATTCCCGCCTATGACAACCTCATGTGTATTTGACAAATTCCCAAGTGGCAGTGCACCAATCTAACGTCAGACTACAGGGTTACAGGGTTGGAGGTGCGATAATTTTAGGGAGTGAGGGTTGATTCCCTGCGGACGTACATGGACATCTTTTTTGGTGGGGTGAACCCGAGTGCTCGGTAACGGGTGGCGTGAGTGCTGCGACCCGACCGTTTGGTAACGAATGGGGTTGCCGGCTAAATTTATCGTACCAACCAAGCCCACTCACGCCAAACTTTAATCCCAGACCCCAAATATGCTTGACGTCTCAACTATCTCAGTTCAACGAGATCTCGTCGCAGGTGAATCAGGACGGAAATTTCTTCTTCTATTCCCCTTGGATGAATCTGTATGACTGTTCTCAGTCTATTTTTTTTTCCCCCGAGCAAAGGTAGCCCATCACGTCACATCTATCAAGAACGAGACAAGCCAGAATATTTCATCGTTGCAGTGAAGCCATGTCCTCGCATCATTTTGCAGACAACGTTCAGCAATCAAGTATGGTCAGTATGAGCCTCTGCTCTTAGAAGTCAAGTTCGTATTTTGCTAACATTTCTAGGCCATTTCATTTGGCCAGGAGCGTAGGGACCTCCCACCCGATTCTGTCGAGACTCAAGTTGCCGACTTGGATTTCGATACCCTCATCAAGCATCTCACCAACACATGCAAGACCATCGAAACTTACCGTGAGAGCGTATGGACGAACAAACTAGCCGCAGAGCAAGAGCGGAGACTCCGAATCGAATGTTTCCACGCATATCACCTTCTGCATACCCAGCACAGTGGGGTTCTCTCGGAGCTACATAATATGTCATCGAAATGTCATTTGTTATGTCGGCAGCTGGATAATGCGCAGGAGACTATTGCCTGTCACCGCTCAGCGATTGTGGAATACAAACAACGCCTCACGAATTGCGCTGCAGCAGAACGTGAGGCCAGAAAGATAGAGCAGCTCGAAGCTAGAATCAGGGAACTTGAAGGCGAGAGAGACGAAATGGATCAAAAACAGGAGAATGCATTGGCTAATGCGGCCAATCTCATTGGTGTTGCCGAGCAAAAGATCGACGAGCTTCAAGATGAAAAGGAGTCCTTGACTCAACAGTACCAAAACGCACTTGCCAATGCGGCTGCTCACATTAGTGCGTTCGAGAAGGAGAAGAACGGAATGATTCAATCCTATGAAGCTAAGCTAGCCGCGGCGAGCCATTACACCCGGCTTGAGGAGATGGACTGCATGATGGAAAGCCGTGACCACACATCAGGAGGAAGCATCGGCCCGGCCGAACTGGAGACGAGCGAGCCAAAGCAAAAGCTGCTCCAACGAGGTGGTCTTAAGGAGCAGATTGCCTTTCCAACTGCTGGATCAATTCAGGGGTCTGAGACCTCTGCTAGTATAGATCTGGAGGGGCAACCAGGACTCGAGGGCAGTCCCACCACCCCAAAGAGGAAGACGCGATCATGGTACTGGTTCTTTTGGTTGAAGAGCACTCCCATTGATAAGGAATGATGAGGATTGGAATATTTTCGCTCATGATTTGCAAACGTTGGCATACTAGATCCGTTTACTCAGTCATTTTTTGAATCACAATTTTTTCCATCTCCTTCCCCTGCAACTTTTGGCCGTGCTTTGCGTGCGTACCTTTACAAGCTCACCAATTCATGACCCGTGATTTCCACACCTCAAATAGCATGCATTAAGGTTCGTACAGCCACGTTCCTATTCCGAACCGGATGATCTCAATGTGCAAGAGCATGCAGGAATTTCTAAACTTATACCATATAAGTACGCCTACTACGTCAAAGTAAGTATAGCCGGCAGTCTAACTTCATTCTCACATCCGTGGAGTCTAGAATAGCCCTGAGTCAGCTACTGCCACGCAGAGTGCAGATCCATTTTTGGTCCCAAGTAACTTATATAAACCACCTATAGTCCGCATTGCCAACCACCATAATGCACCACCCATCAGCAATCAAAACCCCTTTATAAAATGCAGCTCGTTCTTACAGCGCTCTCTCTCTTCGCCGCCTTTTCCCAGGCATGCAAGTATAACATGCCAAACATCATGATGTCAGTTCAGTTTGCCGAGCCCAATAATCTTGCATCTCCCACCTTCACCGAGTTCCTCGTTCCACTTTATGCCAACTGCGACGATTATACAACTCCCGCAGAACCAATAAGCGCAGGCGGTACGTAGCTTCAGAGACTAAAGTCGAGCAGATGTACTAAATATCTTCACTAGGCTCGATCCCGGCGTCTGCAATTAGTGCAGACTTCCCCGCAGATTCTTACAACTTTACTGGTTCTGATGGGCTGTCGTTGGACTCGACCAGTGAGAACTATTTCTTGGAAACGATCAGTAACTTCGTCGGCATCACTCTTGATGTCAACACGGCAATATCTTTTGTGTCGTGCGTCGTTACTGATAGCGACGGGAACCAATATCCTATGAATGGTCCCACTTCGGGCTATCTCTTCAGCGAAGGGGCCTCTATCAACGTTACAACCTACCAGTGCGGCGTGTTGAGTAGTGTCTGAATGTTTAATATGATGGGAAACGATTTTGATTTTTGTTTCTGCTTCTGCCAACCCTCATTATATTCGTCGACTTTTCGTTTTTCATTATATGATTAGTAGTTTTTGTTTGAGGCCCGAGGATTTGATTTCAAGGCTGGCCCATAGCTGCGCTTACGCTGACAAATGGGAGCTTGGAGAAGTTGGCAGTCACATAACGGGATAGGAACGATTTTGAACACTCCTTTGGCGCAGGGGAGACTAGAGTATTGATCTATTATTTAATATCACGTTCCTTACAGAATTGAATAGAATTGCCTTTTTCAACATAGCATTACGCAAGTGTATGACAAAATCTAGCCAGCACAGCTAGCAGAGGATTCCGGCTGAAAATGGAAACTCAAACGAAAAAGCAAGAAAAGGCAGCAAAGTCGACCTCAAATCCAAGAAGATATCTCAGAGCAACCAAAAAAGAATAGCGGATATAAAGGCAGGCATATCTGGCAGCTGGCGATTTCGGACTCCAGATCCAGTAAAGAGTCCCAGGTCTGCCGTAGTGGTTGGTGTTGGCGTCGCTGAGGGTTGAGATATTGCGTTCCACCCAGAGATATTGAAGTTTAAGGTAGATGGGGTTTGGGAGAGAGTAATTGTATTTGTGTTAGACGGAGAGGTGTTTGGACATGGGGTGGATGTCTCCTTATGGTCGGGAAGACCACTAGTATTGGAAGTCGGGACGAGCAGGTTACCCATCCCGACAGATTCGGATGTACCGACAACACTGCTGAGGTCGATAACGCCAGAGCCGGAGAGGTTGCCAACCTGGATTTGGATGGTTGCCACTAGTTCAAGCGACGATCCATCTGTCGTTGCGAAGTCAGAAGGAATAGGGGTCGGCAGAGTTGTGGTGGTGTTCCAGAGATGCCTTCCCAGGTCAGTGGTATTTTGTGCCAGTCCTAGGCCGAGTAAGAGTACTGTTGTAGAGAGGGTAGAGAGGTACATTGCTAGGGTTGAGGAACGCAAATCCGGAAAATTTTCTGGGTTTGGTTGAAGGTGTAGGAGAGGTAATATCTTGAGGCCAAAGAAAACATATTCTATTATTAGAATATATGAAGGTGTCCGAAAAGTGACCCGGTGGACTGATACGGACCCTCAATAGAATAGCAGAGTTGCATAGTGACAGGGAGACGAGAAGGGTCCCCAATGTATTTTTAGAAGCAGGTGGGACCCGTTATGGCTCTAATGACGTATTGGGGCCAGAGTTGACTCCGAAGATAAAGCGTGCCTTGAATAGCTCCCAGACTAATATATAGGGCTGTCTTTTCCTTAGCTAGCCCAGAAGATCTAGAATCGGTCACAATCAGAATCAAAAAATCCCTCTTGCATGAAAAAGTATAATTTCTGGCATTGATAAAATCCTTTCTGAAGTTACCAATTTTGAGAAGCACTTCATTCTACCTCGAAAAATGGCCGCGGTAGGAAACGCCATCAAAAATGTTCTGGGTGGGGGCAGCAAAGGTGAAAGACAGACAGAGATTGAACATGGCTTACATACCCCAGAGCCTACACCAGAGGTTGAGGATGGCAGGGTCACGGCTGAGAATGCTAGGACGGCGGCAGCGGCGGCAACAGCAGCAGCACAGACCCCTAAGAACACACAGGGACCAGATGGGAGCACAGAAGATGAGGATAAGAGCGGTGCATATCAGCCATCTAATGGCTCCAAAGAGGAAGAAGAAGCAATCAACAAGATTACGAAACTTGACAGGAGCAAGTACCGGAGAATTCTGGGTGTTCAGAGGACGTACGAAACGCCAGCAAAGGAAAAGACCGAGATCCTGAAGGCCTTTAGAAAGCTCGGGACGTTAATCCATCCCGACTACACTACAAATACAGAGGCGGAAGATGCCTTTGAGAGTAAGTAGTAATTCAATGTCGCTCTCCATATATTGCATTATGCTAACTTCGATTCAGAGGTTATGAACGCAGCCGATAAATTGGGCGTTGAATATCAGTATCGCGTCGAAGTCGAGAAGTGGGATGGTGGAGAAGAACTTCTAGACATTGAATTTTCGGAAGAAAGTTTGGGCGACAGTATACCGCCACCGACCAGCTTTGTTAAAGACATTTACAAAGAGGCCACAAAACATCTAAGTAGTCTCTTCGAAGATTCCTCTGACGGGCCTGCTATAGCTTCGCTGAAGAAATTAAACGATCAGATCAAGAAGCAAAATGAGGCAACCGGGATCGATCCGAACCAATGGACTATCGACTGTGCAACGTTGGTTGCAAATTTCGAGGAGGCCAGGCCCTATTACCAGCGCCTTTTGAACCAACCCGCAGGCCAGCCTATTGACGAGGAAGCAAGGATGAGACTTAACGAGATAAATAATAGCTGGGGAAAGTTTAACACCCAACATCACTACCCTGATAAATGGATATTGAGCCCTCCGAGTGTAGGAGAGATACTAGTCGCTCAAGAAAAGGCGGCCAAGGAAGCAGCAAATCCCAACGGTACAGCGACAAAGCCAAATGAAAACATTCAAAGGATATACGACAAATCAATACCGCATTTCCAAGACCTTCTCGGGGATGCTACCAACGAGGTTGCTCTTCGTGGTCTGAGGGCAATGAATGACGAGATCACGGCGCAAAACACAAAGGATGGGATTAGTCCAGCGAACCAAGGGACGATTAATATTGGGGAATTTGCCGCACGCTTAAACTCAGCCTCCATGTTGTTTCAGCGTTTCTTCCAAAATGAGCTTGACGTGGAAGCAAAACAAGAGCTCGAGAGCTTGCGTGCGGAGATGGCAAAGTCATATCCAAGTGTCTTCCTTTTCCCACAACCGACTCCTGAATTTAGGGCATCGGTAATGGCACAGGCTGCAGATGAAGCGGCGGCCGAAGAACGGAAGGCTGCCGCAGAGAGAGCGGCGGCCGTAGAACGGAAGGCTGCCGCAGAAAGGAAGGCCGCCGCAGAAAGGAAGGCTGCCGAAAAAAATGCAAAAGCGAATGGAGTGAGCACGGCCCCAGGAAAGATAAAATACCCGTGGACAACCCATGTCCTCCCAGACGGCCGAGAGATTATCGCTGGTCGGCAGCACAGCAGGCGTGGGAAAGTCGGCAACCAATCAACCCTTCTCGTGGCATCCGATCAAGGTGAAGATCCAACATTCTTAGAGGTATCAGGCGCAGCTATTGGCGCCCAAGTGACGGATGTGTATTTCAGCTTGCCGAATATCAAGCTACTTGCTGAGACAAGGGAAAATGGCGAGAAAGCGAAAACGTGGACTTGGAGGGATAAAGAGCACTTTGTCCGCCTTCTATGGGTTGCAGTGGGGACCATCAAAATGACCGAGTTTGGGAAAGGCTCCAAATCCGCTCAAACGAAATGTTGTGTGGAGATGGACTACGGGATAGACATCTGTACCAGGTCCGACCTGAAGGTCGCAATTGAAGGAAAGCCCGCGGACGATCGTATCAATGCGTACTGCGAAAGGAAGGGTATCACTAAGCCAGGGGATGTCAAGGCGGAAAGTATAAAAGTGCCAAAGGATAAGAAAATTGCTGCTGCTCGGGCTTGGTTGGAAGAGCAGGGGGGAGGAAATTTCGCAGCACCCCCAGCAGCACTCCCAGCACCCTCGGCAGTGCATTCAACACCCGGCTGGACAGCAGGGAATTCGCCACCAGGAAATTCGCAGATCACGTCACTTCAAAATCAAATAGCCGCTCTGGAAAGGAAATTTGAAAGCTGGAAGCCTTCGACAGCAAGTGGGAACTCCTTGGAGTCCGTACTTGAGAAGTTGGAACAGAGGATGGCCTCTATGGAGAAGACAGTTGCTAAAGTCGATGAAATCGAGGTTTCGGCAAAGAGACTAACGGTGATGGTCGGCACTATATGGGACAAGATGAACTTGGTTCAGGAGGAGCAGCTGTAAATGCTCTGCCGTTTCATTAGTCGTGCTCATCTGCAACTACTCCGTCGCTTTGGCATTTCAAACGTTCCTTCATCGGTTGTTGTTTGTCTTTGATCGGTCCATTTTTGAAGCAACTTCAGTTGGCATAATCATATCGTATGGGCTGGTCCCGATTCTCTATAAAGAATAGTTAGCATAGAACAGTATCACAAATTGAACTCCAAGTCACCTAAGTCCTCTTATTTATTGAAAATAGAGATTGAGTTAATCAAATATTACCTACACCTGGCGCCAAACGCACGGAAGCAAACTCGTGACAATCTCCCTGTCCCACATAATCCAGATGAGTGATGATAGGCTCATCCATTTCCTCAAACGTCCGCTTGAATCTCGGATATCGAGACTTATCTTCCGATAATTGGTCTGAGACTTCTTGGACAGGCTCCTCGTACCCGCAGGGTGGACAACGGCCAGCATGGCAGATAAACTCGCAAGGGCGATCGCAACACGACCTCCCTACCTCAACCCGAGAACAAGCTCGACCGCAAGAATGAGGGGGCAGCCTAGGCAGTGGACGTGGCTTTTCCTGCTTGCCGCACCAACACGTATACTTCCTTGGTAGTTCCATCCGACCTAACATACATTGCATGAAGCACAACGCCAACCTTCCAGTACATCCCCTCTGGCAAGCTTTTCCGGCAAAAGTTCGACTCTCGCCCAGCGCTTAACACAGGGGAGATGAAGCACACGACTGCAAATCTACCATACGCGCGAAGGCGGCCCTATGTTATCGTCGCAGAAGAGCCATTCGTATTGTCCGTTCCTGATATCTTCATGTATGAAGGGTCTTTTCAAGGGTCTTTTCAAGGCTAGCGGGGCCACTGAAAAATGCTTTGTGGTTGTCCGAGTCTTGGATAGAGCTTCATGCTTGGGATTCTCAGAGTTGGTCTCCAGGTAATGCAATGCAAATATATCATCTGCATGCCCCATGAGCCTTGTTTGTAAGCTTTTGTCGGGCTCTCCATGTGGGGGAGAGCATTCTGTTCCTGAGTGTACTGTTAGTTACGTACGAGCATCGCTAAATCATTCCCGGCTCTCTCACCTGAAGAAAGTAGCTCGTTGGAGTCACTAATCTCTTCGATTGAATCATTGATGATATGCTTAGTCCCGCCTCTGACGGCCGCGGGACCCAGTCGGGAGAAAGCGGCTACTGCAGCAAGAACTTTTCTTCGCTTTAGCCGAGGATTGGATGTGGACATCTCCATGCTATTCACTGCAGACATTGTCAGAGAGTTCTATACCTGAAGTGTCATTTGAAATACCTTCCGCCACCGGAATTCTTGAAGGATCTTCAGCCGTTGGTGGGCTCCTTTTAGAACTTCCCGCAGGTTGGCAGCCTTCAGAGGGGCTGTTCGTGGTTGGCTGGCCGTTGGATGGACTTTCAAAGACTGGAGCTATTGCAGCATACCTCGCTGTTGGGGGTTCTTCGGAAGGAGTTTCTCCAGTTGGTGGGTCGGTTTGAAGGCCACCCGGAGGCTGCTGCTGTTGGGAGGTGCATTCCGTTGTGGGTAGTTCTGTGGAGAGACTTGGAGCTGGCAGATCTTTGGGAGTCTCTCCTAATGCCAGGTCTGTCGTGAGGATCTGAGAACGTGGGTGACATTCAGAGCAGCTTTTTGAGCCCGAAGGGTCTTTTGTTGGAATTCGTGCGGCCTGTGATGGAGCATTTTCTCTTGATGATCTGAGGATGGCCATTTTGTGAAGTATTCTGAATATATCTGGTGGTGATAAAGACAAGATGAGTGATGTTGACTGTAACTAAGCAACGTATTGAAAGCTGGTAAAGTATTTGGCAAATGTGAGGTCTTTATACACGAGCTTGGAAGTTAACGCTTTCAGCTGCATAATGTTGGCTCCACACTGACCGAGACTTGGAATCATTATGCCTATTCATGCTGAGGCACGAATACCGAGCAAGAAATGTGGCGGAGACTCGCTTTGGTACGTTGCAGGGCTTGGATGCGCCGCGGGACGTCGATGGCAGTGCTCAGCTCGTTAGGGGTCATCAAACCAAACTCTGTTGATTGCACCGGAACTAAGAGATCTGGAACACTGCTCAGCAAATGAGGGGCTATCACATGCGGAAGCCAAGGTGGTGGCATGAAGATGGGATTCGTAATAGTGCTCAGCCCACCACTCGGCATGGCGGATATCAAGCAGCTGAAGCAGATGTGAGGGGTATCGCAAGGCAGAATCTCAGCATTCTGTCACTCTGCATAATGTACATCGAGCCGCTAGGACGAGAGTTGGGAGAGTTCAGCCCATGATCTGCACAATGTGAGCCATCCTCCGGGCGGCATAATGAAGATCAAGCCACCAACAGCGTGATGTTAACCATCCCTAGCCGGGGGTGATGCGAGTCCAGCCACCCGGACGGAGTGGGAGGAACTTGATGCAGTGCCCAACAGGTCATCCAGGCAAGATGTGGCGACAATTGGAGTCCCTTTCCCTGTATCAGGCAACAGGAAGGATGTTGGTTATGCGATTCTGACAAGCGTTGTTGTATCACGCATGAATTTATCGCCATCAACATGCCCCCAAGACCACAGCTCCGTCGCCATATATCAGGCAGCAGGAAGGGCCACGGTCATGAGTCTCAAGCAGGTGCAGGTTTCACGATACTGCGCATAAATGCCGCCGCGTAATTGCGCCCTTGAAATGTGCCCACGGAAGTGGTTTCGCCCTTCTGCGCCCGCGTGGCCCTCATGCAATTCAGACAGGCCCTGGCACATTGCCAATGCTCAGCCGACGCATGAATGGCACAGTCGTAATGTTCCCTCACCATCTGCCCATATCAGGCTCCATAAACTCTGTTCATGCGTAGGAGAGGATGATGTCCGCAAGCTTTAGGAAGGGGGTAGTCTGATGGTGCTTTCTTTGGTCTCGAAGTGGCTCGGGTATCATGCGTCAAGCCTGCCCTCAGGGGCAAAGCTGGCTGACGTGGCCGCACGATCAGAGATCTACCCAATTGACGGAATGGAGGAGAGCCTTGCCCAGGAATGAGTGACTGATATTCCTCGAGCTCAGATTACGTGGAGCTGCAGCGTGAACATGTTCAGCCCATCGTACTTGCACATCAAGTTCAGGGCGCGTTACGAATGACTCGATGCGATTGACGAACTTCGCGCCGGGATCTTTCAGAAGAGAAGGGAGATAAAATCGCAGACTCCGCTGACGAAACATCCAAAGAAGAAGTACCGAAGTTGAGGAAATATACATGTCTGGAGACTCATGAGTAAATGAAGAACGATCAACGAATGATCGGTAACGCAGAACAATAAGCAGTGATTCGCAATAAGTCAAGATGTACAATCGGATTCTCTTTAATTGACATTCCATGAAGACTAACATAAAGATGATCAATAAACAAACTTAACGTAAGGACTAGACGATAGAATTGAGTTTCCTTGGCTCGAGCTTTTCAGAACCGCATGTTAAGCGAACTTCGGCTAGGTCGCGTGCTGCCAATGCCGGGTCGGATTAAGTCATGTTCCGGAATGCGGCTCCTCGGTTATGAGCCGAGCCAAGCCACGACAAAGATCTTTCACGGGATGGCAAATTGATTGTCTGCGTTACTAACTCCTTTGATAAAAGAAAACTACAATTCCCTTAACTGCCCTATATGTAAAGATTCAATAGCAGTACTAGAACTCCTCCGTGGTAACTATGCGCCGTTTCATCTTCGGATTCTCAGCGCCGTTAGCAGCATTGTCGACGCTCCTCTTTCGAGACATATCACCTTCAAGCTTCTCGATCCTCGTGATTATGCATTCTATCTTTTTCTTCTCCTCCTCTCTTTCCTTCCTGACCTTACAAAGCTCATCTCTCAGAAAAGTCACTTCGTTCAGCACCGAATCAACCGCAATATCCTGGGCGACTTGGCGCGAATAATTTCCTTCCACAGTCAGTTTCAGAATACAGAAGCAATACACATAGCTCCTTACTACGACTGTACGGTTTTCCTGTACCTTGATTAAGCCCCTGCGGAGGCGTAAGTCTGGTTGTTTCCTGTACGATAGTACGTCAAGGGAAGAAGATAGTCGCAGATGCCGTGTCACTTACAGACTGGGCCCTCTCGGCCCTTTCCTCCTCATCACGAATTATCATCTCTGACGATCTTCTAGCGGGAGACCTGCTCTCGTCGTTAGACGGGTGGCCTTCCTCGTCGCTGGATGCGTCCGTCGTATTCGCTGATGGACTGATCCTGATTGTGCGGGCCATTGTCGATGCTTTCAATCAAGCGAATTTGGCAGATGAAGTGTATATAAGAAGTTGTGTAAGAAATATTGTTCTGTGTGCTGACTTTGTTTGCGAGATGTAGGGACTTTTTTATATTCTTTCCTTTCGGCTCTTAGCCCAGCCATCAGATGGGTCCCTTGAATCCAGCTTACACATTTCCGAACTCTGCCTGCGTCGTCATCACATCGATGGGTTGAGAACGCATTATCATGCCGCGCCTCTGCATAAGGTGAGGGGTAAGAGTCATCGCACATTCCTTGGCAAGGCTTCTTCAGCTTTCCTTGAAATGCTTAGTGTGGAGCGTCGGGGGGAACTGTTCCGAACTCCTTCGCTGCCTGGACCTTCACTGCTTAGAGCTGAGACCACGGCTCCTTCATCATACGGCAGACTCGGGTGATCTCCATCCATTCATGAGACAAGGCACACCGTCGGCACCTGCATAGATCGCATGGGAGTTATCTTTTCTTGCAGGGAGGCAGTCTCAATGGACATGCTCGGTGCACACTCGCGTTAGTGTCATTCATGCACCGGCATAAACAGCTGAAGTCGTGCCTGCCGGGCCAGTCTCGTGCTTGAATAGCTTGAATAGCATGAATGTTATCCGTCATCCTGCCTGATGCGTGGCGACGGCGCATGGGGAGATGCGTCAGAGGTTCAGCTGTGATGGGGAGGTTTATGCCTCGGCAGGAACAGCTCAACTCGTGCCGGAAGAGATGCTGGACATATCTCAAGGGCGCAGTTGAAATGGTGGGATTCATGCATCACCGGAGGAGACACAAGATTGGATCGCATGGGCAGGATCCTTCCTGTGGCATGATTCATGGTGACAGACGTATGATGTGAACGTCAAGGCTCAGCTGAATGGTGGGATTTATGCGTTGACATGGATGGCTCAAGTCCCCCGTGAAGTCAGGGCGCAACTACGATTGTGTCACTCATGCGTGAAGCATGGAGGATTCCATATGGCCGCTCATCCTCGGTGAGCATATAATAACCCCTCAATCCCAACAACTACCTTTCATCACAAGTTCTTCTGCTTCCACTTCTCGGCACCATGGCATCAGCGACGCAAAACATCAGTTTGATATCCGAGCGACCATACCCTTTGCATCTTACGGGCGCTGGTGTGGGTCCAGATTTGGCGCGATCTAGACCCAAGCACACCGCAGCTGCAGCTCAGAGTACGTGTGTACACAGTTACCGTGTCTGTATCTAACAAGATGTAGGAAAGATCTCTCCTGGGAAAGACGGCTCTGCCAACGGCGGTGCCGAACATGGCAATGGCTATGACGACGATGACGATGATGATGACGAATTCCCATCGATTGAGGAGATACTCAACAGAAATCTGAAGAGTGTCCCGAGACTCGAGAACCTGAATCGCAAGAGGAAACCCGCAGCGGATGTGTCGACTCAGAGGCCGGGGGACGGTTCGCCTCGGAAGCGCCAGCGCTGTCGACCCCAGCAGCCGGAGCTTGTCGATCTTACTGGCAGCACCGAGAATTGCGCTATTTGCTCTAATGTTCTCAAACAGGGCGAGGAATCTGCCGCTCGTATGTTTGCTTTTAATGACTGCGGCTGCGTATGCACTCATCCCAGACAGAATCCATGTTAATTTATTGACTTTTCTGTACAGGTCGTCTGCGGGGAATGCCTCCTCGGCAACATATCAGAAGGAGAACGCGAGGTCAGGCCCATTACCAAACAGTTCTGGTGCCCAAAGCATGACCACTTTGAAAAGGGTGAGCAGAGCGTGTGTGAGCTCTTTGGACTCGACTGCCCAATTTGTTTGGACGAGGTAGACGACAAGGATCGAATTGGAACCCCATGCGGTAAGGTCTGATAATGCCGGGAGTGGATTGATTTTTAACTGTTACAGGCCATTCTTTCTGTCGTGAGTGCTTTGAAATTTTGCGCCAGCGCCAGTCTCAGTCTCATTTACCGGTAGTGTGTCCAAAGTGTAGAGAGAAACTGCCGGATCTCACAAGGCTCGTCAATTTTCAAACGATTCAGCGTGGAGCCGTTTCTAAGCTGCCATCGGTAGATCGCGACCACAAGGGTGAAGTGGGACGGCCAAAATACCTCACCACTGACCAATCCGAAGGCCAGGGTGGTCAAGCTGAGGGCCTTGCGCCACTCAAACTCAAACTCCTTTTTCCGGCAAGAAAGAGGATTGCCGTCATAAGTGGCGCTGGCATCTCTACGAACGCAGGCAGTAAGTCTTCGATACTTTCAATGGCCTCGCTCTTCTAACATGAATTCATAGTTCCCGACTTTTGCGATAATTCTGGCCGCAACTCTAGCCGCGATCAATTTCATGTATCCGTCAACGGCTCGGGGGGGTCATATAGCAACTACCACACGAGAATTACCGACATGTTCGATCTTGCTTCTAAAGCCGAGCCGACGAAGTTTCATAGGTTGCTGGAGAGTGTATCTGACCGTGTCGTTCACTTTACGCAGAATATCGACTGTCTCGAGGATAAGCTGTCTTCGTTACCTCACAAGACGCTTCGTCTCCATGGACGGCTAGATACGCTGGTCTGCCAGATGTGCCCCATTCACACCTTCACGGCCACCCCTGAAATAAAGGTTAATTCACTATGTCCAAAATGCGGCGAGGCAGACAAGATACGTGTAGCGAACGGCAAACGATCTCATGGTGTTGGTGTGCTTTTGCCAAAGGTCCTGCTCTATGGTGCGGAACCAGACGAGTCCGTGATTGGAAAAAAGCTGTTGAATGATCTGTTTCAGAAGGTGGATACAGTCATTATTGCGGGGACGAAGCTGAAGAGCAAGTCAGCGAGAGTGCTCGCAAGAGAGCTTTGTCGTGCAGCGAAGTGGAACAATGGTCTCACGGTGTGGGTCAGCAAGCAACGGCCAGATTCGGATTTTGAATCTCTTCTGGACTATGTGGTGGAGGGAGATTGTGACGAGTTTGCTTCTGCGCTTTTCGTGCAAGATGATGAAGCAGAGACAGCACAGATCAAGAAATCTCCGGCAAGCCGGCGTCAAAAAGCTTCAAAGCGCTTTTCCAACAATACGAAACAGAAAACCTGTGGAGGAGCAGCACACTGACGGACCTTAAACAGATCCTCGGCTCAACCTGAAAGCGTATCAAGTTGCTCTAGGCTATGGAAGAAAAGTTGATTGCATCTTAAGGACTGCGGAGCTGGGGAGCAGAAGGTCACTCAACGTTTGGAGAAGTCTGAGCATGAACTAAGGTTTTCAATACGAGAACTAACGAAATTTGCAAAATTCTGATATTTTTTATGCACAACAGTGTAAAACAACAGAAATCAACCTAAGATAAGGACCCATTTCTGACTAACACCACCTCTCTATCCGGCTTTAGTAATTTATGTCGAAGGAAAGGACGGAGCTGATGGAGGCTCGCCAACTCCAGCAAGTGCCGCATTTGCCAATGCTGTAATACTTGGCAGAATATTGGCATTCCTGAAAGCATATTAGCTTATCTACTCAAATGACGGTGCTCTTGGTGACTGACCTGAGTGAGGAGACCTGTTGAGACTGATCCTGTGCAGTTTCCGGGGATGGATCGTTGATGATTGTTTGGAATCCATTCAAGACGTCTGGTGTGAAAGTCGTTATCAACTGATTGGCATTAGCCCCAGCATCTCCAGCGAACCTAAAAAGGACCTGACGTTGGATATCTTCGTCAGATTCAGCACTAAATCCGTTCGTCGCGATTGCCGCAATGACACTGGGATCTGTCTCTGTTTGAAGTGCAGTCAGCGCAGCGGAGACGGCGTTTACGTCGTCGGAGAAGGAAGTTATAGCAGATGCTACCTCTTGAGAGGCAGTAGGGCTCGTGGCAACCACACCTACGCCTTGTCGATTAATAAGAGGAGAGGCTGTAGAGGCTGCCATAAGCATGGCTGTGAGAAAAATTTGTTTCCACATTTTTGTTTTGTTTAGAAATAAGAATATGTAATGAATAATACTCAACGTTGTATAGGAATGATAGAAGTAGAATTGAGTTCGAAGAAAGTGATAACGTCTATTTATGCATGGAATCAAACGATCAGGGTCTTACCTTCCAAGCTCTATAGAGTATACTAATTTTACTTGTGTTTAATCCAATTAAGAATAGAAGTAGCAGCTCAAAAGAGATCCCTCTATTGGAAATGATCTCGAGACAATTTTCGGCTCCCTTCCTCCCCCTTCCACTTCTAGATCGCTCACTTCGGCTTTATGGCGGGAGCCCATTTAGACTCCCAGTCGCCACGTGATCGGGCTCCACGCCTGCCGTTCTAAGATTTGCCCATCGACTAGACATAAAAGAAATAGTGACTCCGGATTTAGAGTTACACTGCCTCTCATAATTTTAGATGGGTGCGGGATGCAAGTGCTGCATTGTGAGGTCATCATCTCTTGGCACTTCATCAGAACTCGAAGTCGTGCACACTTGCAGAGTCCCTCAATTACCAACGATTCTTCAAACCAAAGTAGTCCAGTGAGCATCTAACCTTCATTTGCATTAAGTAGAAGCATAATAACTTATCGGTGAGAGATCTCTATTATCATATGCAAAAGATTGCTATATTACTATAACTAGAAGCATCCAAGGAGAAGGCCAGCTCCTGTACTAAAATTGAGCTACAGACTATGATCCCCGTCTAAACAAAGTTTTAAGCCCCTCAAAATTAACTACTTCATCATTGGAGGTTTAGGGAGAGTTTGGCACAGGCTGACCCAACCAACCCCTACGCATCTTGCTCTTCCGGCTCTCTTCAATAATTCCCATGTATGCATTAATAGCCGAGATATAATCTCCTTCTGCGACAGTACCCCTAATCGACATTGATATAGCATCTGATTCCTCGGACCAAGCACGAAGAAGTCCACATATCATTTCTAGATCGGCCACAATTGATTTGGACTTTTTTAAAGATCCCACTAGGTTACCTTCCTTATTGTCGGAATAGGTCTCGGAGTCGGAGTCGGAGTCGGAGAATGGGCTACGGTAGTGGCGAGTAGGCTCATTAGGACTTTTCAAGAATCCATGAATCATTGAAGAAATATTCCGGCGCTGATTTTGACCAGCTGATTCAAGCGGTGCCTTAGATACAGATGGAGTCTGTAGTTTAGGCTCTTCAGCAGGTTCAGATGCCCCGAAAAGAGACGAGCTTTGTAGTTGAGGTCTCCCAAATGCCGAAGTCTTTTGATCTGGCAGGGCTTCAGAGCCAAATGGATGCTGCGGCTTAGGCACATCGGCAGATACCCCGAAAAGAGGCGGACGTTGCGATTGGGGTCCCCCAAATAGCGAAGTCTTTTGATCTGGCAGGGCTTTGGGGCCAAATGGATGCTGCGGCTTAGGGGCATCAGTAGATGCCCCGAAAAGAGGCGGACGTTGCGGCTGGGGTCCCCCAAATAGCGAAGTCGGTTGATCTGGCAGGGCTTTGGAGCCAAACTTAGGCGCATCGGCAGATACCTCAAACACAGATGAACGTTGCTCCTGAGATGCCCATGGATTTTTGAGAGCCATTTTCGAAATCAGGGTGAAACTTAGGCTGAAATTGATGACAATTGGGCCTTACTTGCTTTAAAGTAGCCATTTCACGGAGTTTTATAAACTTCCTCCATTATGAAGGAACCTAAATCATCTCTAGTACGTCAATGGGATTCATCTCTAGGGAGCCAAAATCGGCCACTTAAAAGGCTGAGGGGAGCCGAAACTGGCCTCTTCCGAGAATAGGGGCCGCATTAGGTCGTAACCTGTCTTAACTCAATTCCAGGGATCCCTTTGTGGCGACCTGCTTGTCTTTCTTTGTTTAACCTAATGCTGGAGTCAATTCAGGCTCCCCATCGCCACGTGATCAGACCCCTGCTCGCGGTTCAGAGATGTGCCAGTCAATTGGACATGAATATTTCTATGAATAGTGAGCCTAGATTTAGAGTTGCACTGCCTCTAATAATTTTAGGTGTGACGCGTGTGCGAGATGCAAGTGTGCTGCATTATGAGGTCAGCATCTCTTGGCGCTTCATAGACGACAGAATTCGAAGTTATGCACATCTCCAACATCCTTTACCTACTAACGACCCTCAAAGCCGTCAAGTGTGAGAATCTACCATTCATTTGAAATACGCTGATGCACAATGTCGATAAGAGGTCTTCATCATCATGTGATCCTTCCCCAACGACCAGCGATCACTAATCTCAAACTTAAAGCAAGGGTTTTCTGGTGAAAGGGTACCGAAATAACTCTTCAGAGCATGGAGATGCTCACCCTTCCGACTCCTTCCCAAGCTTCTGATCAAAGACGTTCACTAGGACTCACCGCATTTGGCAACTCGATCGGCAACGTCCCCCTTACAAGTCTCGCAGTCTATTGCAAAGAGTTTCCTCACGATCTGCCCGGGCGTCTCGTGCTTTAGGCACCAGGCGATTTTATATAAGAAAGAATTGAATATAAATTTATCACTATCACCCATCCGTATCAAGTATCTACTGAAAGTTTCTAATTTATTCTGCCCCGCAACGGCCATGGACACGAAAGATACACCCCGCCCTAACGTTAGCCGAGGGCACGTGATGCCACTCCTAACATGTTTCCATAATGCGGCTCCTCGGTTAAGCTAAAGTCCACATCACAGAATGATTGACAAAAAAAGCACCTCAACACCACTTGATAAGCCCTGCATATGCTACACCTCAATACTCCTGTACAGCGTGTCTGAGTCACTCAATCCATTAGCAACTGTCTCCGTCGCTCGCCAACGAAAGTTCGAAGATTCCAACGATAGATTTTTCTAGGTCTCGAGAGTACTCGATCTTACTATAAGGGCTGTTAGTATGTGTGATAGTCAAAACTGAACTCAGATTGCTTACGGATAACCTTTTGTTGCTACTGAATATATTTGGAAGTTAGGTGGACGCTTTCCAAGTGGACACAACGGTACAGTATAGCAAGGGATATCGCGTCTCTTGAGAGTAATCGCAGCGAGTTTGAATAGGTGTTCAGCTTGTTCCGCAGGTTCAAGACAACAAAATGGCTTGAATGGGCCGGAAGCAACGGTTTGAATCGTAGCATCGCTCATTAGTCTCACTATAGGCCGGTTGGTGAGTTCCCTATTGATGTCCCATTCCCGGGGAAGCAATATAACAGCGTTATACCGCTCAATAATGTAGTAACCCAGCACTTTAATAGGTTGACCGCATTCGCATACTTTCTTTTCAGGACATCGACCGAAATTGAATATGTTCTGAGGCCCTGGATTGGATAATGATATTAGTAGTGTTAAAATATTCTAAGAGGTTGTCGTAGTATACAGAGCCATAAGTAAATGCCAACGTCAATCCAACGGAGAAGGCTTATAAAGATGTTGCATATATAGGAATTCATTGTTCTCGTCGTTAGGTTGATGGCGATAAAGGTAGATGGAAGGTGGTGACGAAGATGATGACGAAGACGGTAACGGAGATGATTATAGTGCCGAAGGTGGTGAGGAAAGGTGGTGAGGAAAGGTTATATGGAACAGGGACAAGTTGTGCAGCTCTGGATTCCTGTTTCCTATTTATCCTAGAGTCAACGTCTACAATGTCCGGTTCAGTTGCATGAATTTGCCTATACCGCCACACGATCGTGAGCCATGACCCATACCCATGCTAGGGCAAGCATGGAGACCGAAATCCACCCAGCACAGGGTGTGACTCAAGTTGTGGATATGCCGTGGGACAATTGTGACGGTGCTCAACAAATAAGGGATTAGATTACCCTAACACTAAGTTAACAGTATGAAAAAGGGATCTGATACAGTGCTCAGCTCACCTCTCGGCATAAGAAACCCCATCCAGCGGAAGCAGATGTGAGGGGTATCAAGGCAGATTCCCACGGCATGAAAAACCTCATCCAGCTAAGGCAGATACGAGGAGAGAAATCCCATCAAACTAAAGCTGGTGAGGGGAAGGCAAATTCCCACTGCTCGCATGAGAAACCCCATCTAGCTAGATCAGGTGTGAGGGGAGGCAGATTCCCACTGCCTAGCATGGGAACCCTATCCAGCTGAAGCAAAAGTGAGGGGTTTCAAGAAAGTTCTCAGCGTCCCACTGCTCGGCATGAAAACCACTAGCCAGCTTGGTACCGCAAGGCAGATTCTCAGCTTGCTCCGCATAATGCGAGAGCTGATAATGCACCACACGATCTGCATATGTGGGCGATCCTCCGTTCTGTGTGCAGTGCGGCTTGAACGAATCATGCTCCGAAGACTCCATCACACCTGCATCCCTGATGTAAATGCACAATTGTGGCTTCCTCATCGCAGATCCAACCCGGCTTTTCCGTGATCCGCATAGTGCCATCACAGCTGCGCCCCTGACATGTGCGAGCTGCCCTGGGGCACGAATTGCTTCCATGCTCGCATGAAGGACATCGCCGTAACGAGTCCCCTTATAAAATCCCCAACTGAAGGCTCAGTCATTCTCTATCAGGCAGTAGGAAGCGATGACTGTCTCACCACCCAGGCAGATGTTGGTATGGTTGCCTTTCTCTGCTCCAACGCACCAATGGAGACGCTATGACCGACATTAGGGCAGGACGAAGGATGCTGTGGTCTCAGCTGCAACGTCGCTCTGCATCAAGCATCCAGGGTAAGTTGATTTAGGTGCGCGGCGCCACGATCGGAAGGGCCGAATGGGAGGGCGTGGAATTCATGTGAAAGAAGCATGCCTTTACGAGGCTTGCCCGCTCCGTGAGTACCCACAATCATGCACCCAAACACCCTCGGAAATGCACTCCTATGGCATGATATCTTCTGGAAAAGGGGCTGCATAGCTTCCTGCGGCATTATGTCTTCCGTTCAAGGGAATGGCATGGCTTGATGCACGTAAAGTTGATGTGGAGGCTTTGCCTAGCCTGGAGACGAATCCGTGCTTGGATCAGGGATGATTCGCTCCAGTATTACATTGATTTTTCTCACGATACTTTGTATTTCGCCTGAATGCATGCACACACACCCTTTAGAGCTCAGCTTTCTTATTTCAGCATCCTTCATCTACCAGCCTCGTCAACAGGTTCAAACTTTGGCTATAGACATGTTTTATCTAGTAGATGGCGTCTATAATGCTCTCCTTAGGTTAGAAGAAAGGAAAGTTTGAGGGTAAAGCCTCAGATTAAATATACAACTAATGTCAGCCTAGGCCGCTTCCTTTGCGCGGTCTAGAATTTCCCCCTATTCTGCGTTCGGCTAGTTAAGCGAGGCGGCAACGGTAAGCGAAGAGCTAACCGTGACAGCTATCACCCCCTTCATATAGCCTTGCCTTATACGCCTTCTGGGCAAAGACTTTTGCCTAGCCTAGTCTCTATAAGAAAGGCTATGGACTACAGTAGGAGGCTCAGACATGACTATTCTTTACTAAAGTTAGGGGGTTTCGAGATCTCTTTTCTGTATGGGTTTTGACACGTGACCTACAGAGATCACGTGCTCGACCCAATGAGCCATAAGTACGGTGATAAGGGATATCCACCATCGGTGGATATTGTGGTCTTTTTAGCTTAGTTAGTGACTGTGAGACCCTTATCCTAGTCATTACATTCTCTGAGCTAAGATTGAGATATATGTGTTCATATATGATTCACTTTATATATAATTGGTAGTGCCTTATAGTAGCAGACGAGTCAGCCAAACAGGAGGTAACAAGAACAAGATCAAAACCAATAATAAGACCAATATCTATATAACGAATTTCCAACTCCTTATAGCTTTCTTTACTCCTTCCCACCCTATAAGTAGTACTTCATTTCAACGCCTTGTATAAATGCTCATTCTTAGACCCCGAAAGCTCTTATTTAGAAGCACTGGAAAGTGCTTTGGCCTTGCGGACTAATGTCTAGTAAGCAGAGGCTGCCTTCTAAACAGCATAAAGATGGTTGTCCTGGACAATTCTGGTTATTACCAAAGTCGTCACATGGTTCGGGTCCCTGGATATCTTGTCGACTTTCTAGACTGAGGGATTGTCGGGCTTGACTTGGGGTCAAGGGTTGCGCTATAGCGGCAGTAGTAAGGATAATGATAGCGTTGATGATATTTTGAAAGTGCATTTTGAATAAAGAGATAAGAATTTCTGACTCTTCTAGTTGTAGTTCGTGATTCTAGCTGAATTTTCGGGTTGCTAATGTGGATATAACTGGTTTAATAGTTAAATGCCATAAGCTAGGTTCTGTTTCATTATTAAAAATAGCAAAATCCACAATAATTATGATCTTAAAATAGAACTTTCCTAGTGGTGTCAGAATAGGCTCCCTCTTAGGAGCCAGAACTGGCTCCCTCTTACTAAGCTTGCTAATCTTAGGGATGGGAGTCGAAACGGGCTCCCATACTATAGCACAAATTTAATGGGAGAAAATTTCATTATCCATGTAAAAAATATTAGCTGAACTGCCTCTAATAAATTTAGAAGTAGATACAAACTATGCTATACTATAAGTCATTATATATATAGGTACTTCTATAAGCAGTCGCTAGAATGGGATCCCTATTGGATGTAGTTTCGGCTCCCTTCTATTTTGTAATTGAACTTTGAAAATAATAGGCGATGGCGAGGAGTACATTTTGGATTTGACTATAATGAAGGGCCGACGGATGGTCGTCACGTGCTTAGGCAACGCAAGGCCTCTTTATTATCCAAGTCTTCTCTATGAAATCTCGTTATACAGATTGCATTGAGCTCTGCTTGCAAATATATCACTTACTATGCATTATTATTGAGATAAGCTACTAATTTGAGATGATTCTTGGGCTGTACTCTATAGAATTCAAAAATTGGACAATAACTGCGTCCGCATTCTCCAGAAATATTAAGGAACCAGCCTTTTCTTAAAATATCTTGCTCTCTATTGTTTTCTCTAACTTGGGCAGTTATTCGGAGGCAAGGCAACAATAGTAATGCCATTGTTAACAAAACTTCCAATAATGTGGAAAAGAGTATTAATCTCAGGAATAGCGTCGGAACAATAAAGTCCAAGGGTTTCGGAAAATGGATTACTAGGTAGATCTATATTCATTAGTAAGGCTAGGAAATTCTTAGCTAGGATTCATACCTTGTGCAAAATCTTGCAATTGAAGAGAAATACCCAGCAGAAAGTCATTATCAATGAGCCCGGCCTTTATTACCTGGACCATTGTATTATTGGATAATTTCAGAGCAATATCGCCCGAAACACTTATTGCGTCCTGGAGCGCTGTCGCTGCTGCGTTTGCTTGTGTAGTTAAAGCTAACCCACTAAGTGTTGGGAAAACCTCAAAAAATTGCGTTGTGTAGACGATATCTTCGTTTAATTGGTTTGCGAAATCAGCAACACACTGCATCCCTTCATCTTCTCGCTGAGAAATACCAAGAGTAGGAGCGGCAGAAGCAAAAGTAGCGAGAGTGAAAACAAAGGGAATAATGGTTGAGAACTGCATTTTGAATAAGTTGATAGAAAGAGAAGATATTGAGATAAGTGATTAATAATATTTAAACTCTTTGGGATACTTGTTTAAGGTGGTGCTAGCTGCTATTATAAGTCTAGCATCATAACTCTAGGGGGCCTAAAATGGCTACCTAGTGAGGGGGAGAGCCTGCTTCTAAATTTAGAGTTCAACTTACCCCAAATATTGTGAGTATAGGCCTCAATTCTGGAAAATATAAGCTAAGGTGGCTAGTTTTGAATAGGGTCCTAAATTGGCTCCCCTTAACTCATGGGAGCTAAATAGGACCTCTTGATAATACCCAAAGTATGCATATATAATTGGCTGACCTGTAATGACTAAGGAATCGTGAAATATTCGCTGATTCATGCAAGGCCGCTATACCGATTGACACCTTTAATCCGCGTGCCCCGCATTTTTATTAAGTTATAGTGTATTGTACCTTAGATAATAACGCGCGATCGCATCGTTTAAGCTTGTGCTGTATTAATAACGATGGCATTTTGCAGTTATAACGTTATTTCTTAGAATTAAGAATTGAATGCCTATTCTGTCCTAAAGAAATATAGTATAATTATACAGTAATCTCACAAATATTGATGCTATAAGAACCTTGAGTCTGGTCATTAAGAACGCCTACACGGATGAAACAAGGAGAAAATGAGAGTGCGAAGATATCCCCGACAGCTTTAATCTCGTAAAGCGATTTTCTTTGAGCTATATCCCAAAGCCTGATCCGTTTATCAAACGAAGCTGACGCTAGTAGCTTGCCGTTTGGCGAAAATTCTAGGAAGTGAACTACACCCAAGCTCCCCTTGAACTGGAATATATCGCGCGCTTGTCTCATATCCCGCAGCCTGATCTATGGCTGCCTAGGGCACTTAGGGCATCCACGTCTCAGTCTACGTTTCGCATATAGGTCATGATGCGGCCTCCATTCTGTAGTTTGCTCCTACACAGTTGACAATATACACTGATTTTCCCCATATCTTGTATGCCATTGCTTCTAGACAGTTGACAATATACACTGATTTCCCCATATCTTGCATATCAGTAGTAAATCCATTAAAGACTTAGCGTTGTTGTGGCGAACTCGATCGCTATATGCTAGTTGGAACGGCTAGAATTCCAACAGTGGGCAGCTAGGCGGCCAACCAAAGCGGACCGCCAGAGCTCCCAGTGGCGGGAAAGTAAACCTTTCACTTCGTTTCAAGACACTCCATTACTCCTCCAATAAGTACAAGAATAGCAGTTTGTTTATACATTTCACTGGAACTCCCATATATAGTAGATTTCTCCACTAAGTAAATAGTACAGCATTTGGGTAGCAACTTCATCAGTTACAACACCAACATCTGCTGCACTCACATTGGTGCCAATCTGCTCTATAAACCGATTGAGAACTGCTGTAGCAGCATCAGTATTGGCCTCAAAATCAAAACACATATCAATATGACGTCTGTGGAATCCAATTAACACAGACTCATAGTTATATCTGGGTATTTCTTGATCTTGTCCCCTGCCTTCTGCAGCGTAAGTCCTCTCATAGTAGGCATTGCAATCCTCCATGACCTTCAACACCAAAGCATCCACAGCAAAAGAATATCTGATGGGAGCATGGCGACGGTCCGGCAGACGAGGGGGAGGGTTTGTCTCAATCATGCTTTGAAGCCATGATGGAGTGGACCGAGTCTGGCGACGAGTGGATGACATTTTAGTGCTGATATATGAAGCTAGCAGATCTGTTAGTGGTAAATGGGTGGTGTGTGTGGGCATATGGGATGGTGGTACAGAAGTGAGGTTGTTGATAATGTTGTGTATTTATACGTGTGGATCATGGAGGGAGAGGACGATGAGGCTTACATCTTGGATTGTTTCTGCGATTATGTTAGAGCTGTACGAGTCTTTAGAGATGGCCAAATTACCTGTTTGTTGGTTTTGGTTTGTGTGTGTATTTTGGCTGTGAACAGGACCTCAGCCTTGGATCCAGATAATGGGACGCGCTGGACACTTACAGAAAGCTGGAAGCTTGTAGAGTAGTACTATATATGTTAGTAATTGATCCCTGTACAGCAGAGAGCTGTCGGGCTGATTTACTGACCTTTTGGGCGTAGTTGTTGTTGGGAAGAGGTTAAGGGAGAAAAGCAAACAGATTTATGAGGGGATTTTCAGCCTGGGCGGTGGGCACTGCTGATTGGTGTACTAGTGGTGGGGCAATCATGTGACACCAATCGGCAGCACGCAATAGATGCAGATACCAAATTAATTGACCAAACAGATCAGATTCTTCGGCGCCGAATTGTGCAAAAGTGATCTATAACATCCCATCGAGCGAAATAGCGGCTCGACATGAAAAAGAGGATTGCACATAAGGAAAGAGAAAGGGAATAAGAACCTAGCTTCTCGAGGGTTACTTGGTGGTTATTGGCTCGATTCTAGCGATCTTTTCCAGCTGCGGTTTGCGACGCCAAGACTAAAGGAGGATCTGATCTTTCACGGAAGAGATAGAATATCCCAGCGTGTCCCTGCTGCAATTAATGCACAGAAAATATGAGCTTTGAGGCACACGTCGTATTCTAATATTTCAACATGGTCAACGCCTCTTCCACCTCCTTTACCCGCTTATCCAAACTTACAACTCCTAGTCCGGGGACCTCTACCAACCCTTTGAAGTGATTCTCATCAACAACCAGCTTTCCTAGTATCACTGATTGGATCTCTAGCATGCATTCCTTGACATCCAGTGCCTTTAAATACTCAAGGTTCTCTCCCAATTGTTCCTCGTGTTGCTGGCGCTGCTTAGCCCTCTTCTGGAGGTACAATTCCTTCTTCTCTTGAGCCCATATTCACGACTGTTGAACTTCCTTCGAGTACGAGTCTTTACTCCTGACGCTGTCGTTGAACCCTTCAGCCCTCTACTCGCATTAACTTGTATCATGGCCGGCGGTGGGGGAATGGTACGCGGGTGGTGGCTTAGTGACCTCTTGTCGGACATGACTATTAAAGGCAGTTGGAGTGGGAGTAGGCCATAATGTTTTGTTGCTCCAGTAACTTCCGATATAGTGTTTAAAGACGATTGCTGAAGCAGTGCAAACAATATGCGGCCTGAGGCAGGGTTCTCAATGTTGCAAAGCAACAGTAGGATGGAGGCCAATATAGGAATCGCTGAGGCATAGTCGGCCAAGGTGATAAGCTGATTTGGTCTGCTATTTTAGGCTACAAATTAGCAGGGAAGCCACTTTCCAGCTCAAATTATCCTTTGGGAGCCGAATATGGCTCCACGATATGGGGAGATAAAACCGGTCCCCTTCCCGAAATAGCATCAGTTAGAATATTAAAAGACGAGCTCCGGACTTAACGAATTATCAGCAATCACAATGAGCAACTCCAATATTACGCCTTCAACTCCCTTTCATCGTCGATCTCCTACCAAAACTATGCCTAGAGCCCTGAATCCAGTCGATGAAGCTTCATTTCGTCCTCGATCTCCAGTTAAAACCATGCCAGGAGGCCCGGATCCCTTCGACGAAGAAATGAAACAGGATTCTCAAGAGCTACCCGATTATCAAAAGGAACCCGACCATCAGCAGACTGCCTCGACAGATACCCCCTATATGACTATGTTGAAAGAGGCGAACAATGCACCAACTTGGGACAACATCCGGGCCGCGCTCTTCTCATGGCTTACACTTGCTGGGTATGTTGTGTTTCCGGGGGCGTTTACTTCTCTCAAAACTTCGCAAGCTCTTGCAGCTAGTAAGAGTGGAAAGGTTATTCAAGATACAATTAAAAACACGCCTTTTCAAGTGATTGCAGCACTCTGCTGTTTCTTTGGGACCGTTGGAACCAGCTGGCTATGGTATGTTTGGCGAAAAAATACTGTTTGGCTGATCACACACATATTTTTGTAAGTTTCCTACACGATCCTAAAAGACTAGAGTACTAACTAGATGCTCTAAAGGCCCGGGCTACTCCACTCACTAATCGGCCTCATGACTACCCTTATCAATGTGTACACCGCTCAAGGTGGGCACTGGTCTGTTACTGCCAAGATTACAATTTTTGTGATTGGTATATGTACAGGCAATATGTCAGTGTTATATTTGCTGTATAAATACTGGGTTTTAGAGCAGATGAAGACATCTCGTGATAAAGCGCAGCAGAGTCATGCTTAGGATGCTTTGGGTGAGCAGAGCTTTGGCAGGTGGTTAGGGATGTTATAAGTGCGCTG
>AYLM01000510.1:0-29903 GCA_001625345.1 Cairneyella variabilis | reverse complement strand
AACAATCTATAGGGAATAAATAGGTCGCTAGTATATATTACACGAATAATACATGATTTGAGAGCATATATCTTAAACCACTAGCTTATTTCCTCGAATTGCCCGGAAGAATCGAGGATAATTGTTCACATTAACGTACATTATGTTGAAGCAGCCGCTTCTTTTGCTTCTCAATAAGTCCTTGCCACCTCTCCGTTCATTGCCCAGACTGGTTGCTTCGATCACGTGATCCGCGATCGTCATCCTTCCAAGTCAAGGCCTGAGTCGTACCAGACCCTGAATCGGCCCCCTTTGAAACAAAGTAGTTTTGGAAATCCCTAAAGGGTGACGTGCTGGGGAAAGATGGTGATTGGAGGAGCGAAATTTCGGTGAGCTGTTTGGGATCGCTAGGAATGGGGTTTGAAGATGCCTCCTGCAAATGTTGGTTTTTTTGCGATGTGCAACAGAATAGGGTATTTCATTCTCAAAACCAGGATCCGTTTTGGCCTCCGTACCGGGATTCTTTGTTGGCTCCCATCCAGCCTATTAGAAGCCAACTTCGGTTGGGTTTGGGTGGCTAAAATTAGCCGCTGGCCACCATAACTTCCTGACTTTGTTGCTTAATTGCACAAACATCCACCCGCAAGAGGGGGCTCAAATGGGCTCCATATACTAAATATAGCTCTATTGTCGTCACTATCGCCCTCGCTGAATCTCTTATCATAAGATGGACTCCTCTACTGAAGTTATTCCAATACTAAGTCATCTCACTTTCCCTTGCAATGTGTTAATAAAAGATATTAATTAGATGCGCAAAATAAAAAAAAAGAAAGTCGTAATCTCTACCTTATATCGAAGCCATGTCCAGCCACAGACGTCGCGTGCCAGCTGCTCGGGATGCGGATATGCAACAAAAATTGATTTAGATTTCTCACGTGATAAATGCATAAAGTCGGAAGAACTTCCAATTTCCTGCGTATCATGCTTGGTCTACATAATAAAGTGTGCGATACCGAACCTAACGTTAATATGGGAACCTTTCAGGCATAAGGAGACGCATTTGCACGCCGTTAGACCAGGCAATCTCCATCGGCGATCGTTTTGGTCCCTATCCTCCAAAATCCCTGCCAAAGGATCCTGAATCGTGTCCCTTGAAACAAAAGGTAGGGAGCAAGATTTGGATACGTCAGTTCTAAGAATAGACCTAGCGCGGTCAGCCCTTTCATATGCCACTCTGTCCCCATCGAACTCGGTTTCGTTCTCGATTGTACTTGACAGGGGCTCTAGTTGTCAGGAAACAACAAACAATTTGCACAGAGCTTAAACATTACTCTTTTCTACGCATTCACCACCGAAGTCAGACCTTCTCAACCAACCTCAAGCCTCAACCAAGAGAAGCACTATAATGTATCTCCTGGCGCACTTACAGGTATTTTAATACACTACAATCTAATTCAGCAGATCCGCAACCAACTGACCTTCTCACCTTAGCCCTCGACGACGATAAACAATGATCAAGCTCGAGATCTTACGGAAGAGCCTCAGGTAGCAGGTATAACAGTCCATACCCTGTTCATAGACTGATTAAGTTATAGTTCATTGCGTCCCTTCGCAGGATTTTTGATGTCCTTGCTGCGCTCGATAGCAGAGACATGAGAATTCTTTGTGCGAGGATCCAATCTCATAGACTCTCAAAGATAGGTGTTTATAACCCCCCATCTTATCACACGCCAGAAGCTAACACTTTCCTACCTTGATCCAGATCGAGCCTCTCTTTTGATCGAGCAGACTGAAGATCAGTACATCTCACACAATATGTCGCCCAACGTCGAGGCTGGGGGTCATCCACCAACTATATCAGCAATATCTCGCCACCTAGGACCCTTGGTTGATAATGGTGATCTCGGTCCAACACATATGGCACCTTTGCAATCGGAGTGGGTAGCAGGCACTCATTTGGAAACAAGCCAAGATTCCCCAGCTCTGCCGCTATCAATACCTCCGACTTGTGCTGATCCACCTCCTTCCGCTACTACGAACCGCCGCTCGGTATCTCCTTTAGTTGATACTCCCCCCTCGGCACCTCAGCCCACAACTCTGCTCGACGATCTTTCGCAACCTACTTCTCCCGATGTCCGAATGATATCAATTTCATCGCTACCTAGGAGTACCTCCACAATTTCCTCTCCCGTTGTCCCGACGTTGGGAGCACCACTACAGGTACGTAGCCCTAATAGCAGCTGCCATGACAACTCTCCAACGCCCCTCTTTTATGATTCAGGTGAGGAAGACGCAAACGCGGATCCTCCCGGGCTTCAGGACCTCGCGTCGCATGTGGCGGATCAACAGAGTAACGAGCCACATCCCCTGAGATATGTCCAAGCTCTTGGAGTTATGACGTCGGTATTTGGCTCAACCTTGGGCCAGACACAATTAGCGGACGTGATAAAAACTGGAGACCAACTGGTTCGCAATGATGCCATATCGTTCTTGAGAGATCAGCTCCTTCTTTGGAAAGGGATGTGGGATCCATCAGATGGGCTGGCACCGTCAAATGATGATTCGATTACCGATCAGTTTGTGAAGATATCACAGTACATCAGCATACTCGAGGAGAGGTCAACCATAGATCGCATACGTATACTCTTCCACAAAATTCTGCAATACCAGTACTATGTAAGGATACTAGAAGAGTTCAAGCAACACATTGACGAGTTCAAGTTATCGTTAGAGCCAGGGGTTGGGAAGGCCACTTATGCTTTGGACATTCTTTTAGGGCATTTATATGCTAATGATTGGGACCTCGTCGACAAAGCTGAAAAGCTAGATCGAAGAAAAACTCTACACCAGAAGAACCACTTTGGAAAGCGGCTGACAAAACTCTCAGGCTATTTAGGGCTTGGCATTCTCCTTCTTGCCGATCCAGAGGCAATGGGGCGTATGTGAGTATCACCCTCTATCCGAGCAGATAGCGTCAGCTAACAATTTTCATAGCAACAATACAAAGTTCTCAGATGACATGGTTGTTGCATTAGTATGCTACGCCATCAACGTCTTTCCAGAATTACCAAGAATCGGTAAAGCTCTGGATCAAGTGGTGAGGCACATGACCAAGAATCTGCCATTGGAGCAGATGAGATCTTATCTGGAAAGTATTCTTCCTGATGTACAGCGCATCTTAGACAGCCGGAAAGATTTTACGCCTTTATCAAAGCTCATACGCTTTGATCAAGAAACTCACCGCGTGGAACTCCTTGAAGTTTTCTCGGAAGGGACAAACCCAAGCGCGCGAGGTCAGATTCGACGACCACAGACAATTGAAGTGGATGTGAATTCATCCCGTAAACGCCGCAGATCATCCTAGTAAGCTTGAGTGGGAATTACATGCCATCTGGCTTACCTGGGTGGCTGAAGTTTGTAGTGCTCAAACATTGCCTAATCATAGCTCTTCTTTAACAAGCTCGTTTGCTGAGCCCCCGTCTGTATAGCTACATTCTCTTTGACACGTCCGCTGCCCCCGTCTCTCAGCGGCATTTTCTCCGCAGAGCCCAGTGTCTCTTAAATGTAGTCACTACAGGCCACCCTTTCTTCAGTCCTTTCATATTTGATTTCTAGACCCATATCACCTTTAGTACGCTTACAATGAATTATTCAGATGATTAAGCCTATGCCTCGTATGTGATTACGCCCCTTATATGACTGCACTTTCTCATTGACACTCTTTCTACGGCAGCGAGGAGAAAGCTTCGGAGGGCTCCAGGTGGAACGCTCCTCGATCATTATGGTGACCTGGATAAATCTTCGGGAGGGCAGCTCTTCCAGGAGGACCCTCCCATGAGAGAAATCCCAGAAAAACGCCCCTACCTCAATATGACGGCGAGGAGAAAGCTTCTGGGAGAGCAGGGTCCCGGGAGAACGCTCCCATGAGAAAACTCGCAGCAGAAGGCTCCCATGTCATTATGGCGGTGAGGAGAATGCTCCCGGAAAATCATGGCTCCTAGATCATTGTCGCAGCTAGGACAGAACTTCGAGGAGGGCAGGGGTCCCAGAAGAACGCTCCGGTGAGTTCACAGCTCCTGAGTCACTATGCCCGCTAGGAATGAAGCCGTATGTGGCACCAAAAAAAAAAAATTTGATAGGTCTCCGCTTTTTGTGATTATGGACAGACATGCTCCCTCAAAGCTTCTATGGTCTCTAACTTCAGTCTTTGCAGCTTCTGCTCTATCTCTTTCTCATTTCTCTTTTCGCAACTCGTATTGTCCACTCCAGATAATCCTTTCATAGCGTTCTCTTGCCTTGCAAGCTCCGTCAAGAAACATTCCTTCAACTTGACTACGCCCTCGGCCCTCTCTAATCCTTCGTAGAAGTGAGTTTCAGCTGCTTCGTCCAGTCTTCGAAGAGCGCGGATTTCAAGCTTTGCTTTCCGATCTTCGCTCGCTAGACGGATTCTCTCCTCATTGTGCTTGGTTGTAAAGAGTCGTCGACGAGATCCAGGACGAGTGATCTCCAATGTACCGCTTGGGGTTTGGATTCTCCGTGGCGCCATGTAGGGTTTAGAAGATTTTAGAATTGAGGATATAATTTGATCAATGAAAACGTATTTGGTAGTGATATAGAGTACCAATAATTACTTCATATCTGTTGGGAATCGCATTGGGTACTTTAGAAAGTGGGATCTAAGATTACGCCTCCTTTGCCTGATCTATATTTAGGGGACTACTTGTGCAAATAGGGGACCGAATCTGGATCCCCGGGGAGTCGAATCTGGATCCCTAGGGAGTCGAATCTGGACGCCGTAATCATTCGACGGTCTAGGGGTCCAATTCTGATCCCCATCGCCAATGCGAACAGTTTCACGCATCCAGTTTCTATTCCCGGTTCCACCAGATCTCGGTAGCTATTCTAGATGATCCATGGCGTGCAGGGGGGATTTTTGGGACGCTGATGTCATCTCACCCAAAAGTTTTGCAGCCGCCTTTTACTGCCACCAATCAATTACTGAGTTCGTGGATGCTGAGCGACTGATTGGTGGCCCTAAAAGGCGGCCTGTAAAATGTCACGCACGTACCTCCGTACGGAATCGCAATTGAATCTCGCCAATCTATAAATTACGGCTATCTAGTGTTCTAACCCTTACAGAAGCTAGTCTCTGCACCCTGTCTCTACACACAGTTGTAAATCAATCATGCCGGCTGGAATTCCATCTCGAACAAACTCACTTTCTCGTCTAGATACCCACGCACGAGTTGTTGTAGTTGATCGCGTTGGCTGTTAGATCCTGACACTAAAAATTGATTAGCGGTGTGATTTATTATGTCACGCAGAAACTCTTACCCATGACCAGCATGTCTTCGCGCTCTGCTGTCTCCTCTTGCACCCTTTTGATATGCTTTCCTGCAGCCTCTTCTTCGAGAATCTGCTTCAGATCGGCTGAGCCTCTGTATACTATAGCCCGTTGACCGAAAGGCACCCTATCCACTTGTCCAGATTCGATGTAGATCGAGATGCTGAGGATCTAAATTAAGTTAGCACTCAAATGACAAGTAATAATAGTAAGATTACTGACATAGCCATCATCTAAAGTATCGTCAACCAACGCGTCATTGAGTAGAGACACCATTGCAATTCCAATATCTATTAGTCATCGTCAGCTGTCAACTTGCGGGATTCGACTCAGTTTTAACTTACCGACGGTCTCCAACTGCCAAACCAAATGAACTCGACGGGTACGAGTCTTGCAAGTATTGTACCCATATATCAACTGTTTGAGATAAGGAAGCTGGGCGGCGATGCCGAACCCACCCGCTACCATCAGGACGGTCTCATATTCGGCCACGGGTGCCCTGGTCCCGTGCGGCCCGGTAAACAGAGCCAGACAGGACGAAGACACGTTGCTCTTGCCCTCGCTATAGGACGAAGGCTCGTTGCGCTTGTTCTTGCTATAGTTTAGGAGTTTCTGAGTGAAGCCACTGTGTGGTTGTATAAAGAGGTCCAGGTACTCTTGCTCTTCTTCGGACCACGATGTCACGACGAAAGGATGGACCTGCAAGAAGGACCAGAAACTAATTGCGGGGTTCCACAGCCACAGCCCAACGTACTGCCCATCGACCTTTAACTTTCGAGATAATGTTAAGCGGATCTGAACAATGTCATTAACAGAACTGATTGAGGCTTGAGTGAAACCACGTCCGAAGGCCGTGTTTCGATATATGATATTCACGCACTGCGCGACGAACATCAAGAGGAACATTCCCGTAAAGACAAATATATACAGTCGGGGAAAGAACGGCTGTGATGCCAAGTGCCACCAGATGGCAACGGCAGCAAGAGCTGCCAATCCTTGGTGCGTGCGGAGAAAGATCTCGTATGAAGGTTTTCGAAACCAGGGATGAGAGAGGACAACGAGAAACCCGAGCGATGACCCTCCCTGCGCACTGTTAGATATAGCCATCAAAGGATGCGTGGAAGTGCTGAGTAACTTACAATGAGCCCCCACAGGTCCTCCACCACGTGCAAGGAGAAAGAGGTCCGGGTAGCGAAGACCGTAAGAACGTGGAATAACAAGAGGACGGACGACATCAACGCCGCTGATCGGTGAAGCCGTCGGAACGCGCTTAATGAAATGCCGAGGAGATCTGCGAGAGAGCTTAGATAAGGTCCGGCAAAGAGCGGTATTAGGTTGATCAGCGAGAGATTTGCGGCCCGGAGACCGGCCAGCCGGATAGACTCCGGCTTAGAGGTGATGACGCAGTAAACATTCGCCGTGATGTAAGCTAACTGTAAAAAAATGTCGGCTGGACTCCATGGCCCAATGTACTGATGACGGTGGAGGAGCTGTGGATAGACGAAGAACGTAGATACCCAGAGAGAAAGAGATTCTAGGAATTGCCTTATGTGGTGACGCAGATTCCAGAGAATAAGTGAAACGAACAAGCCGCCCATAGCAATAGCATACGCTTCGGTGATTTCTATGGTGATCTCCATAGGAGGCTGAGTGTAGGACTTGTGTACTTGAAACGATGGAAGGGGAGGTAAGTGGAAGGAAGAGAAGCTTGATTAGGATATGAGAGAGAGGGGGATGTATAGTTGAGGAAGTCACTATGCGAGTCCGAAATGATTACCTAGATTTGAGATGATGGCATGGGATCCGAAAGGGGCCCTTGGGATCAGAAACAGGCTCCCTGAACCAAAAATAGATGGGCACCTGAGTGCGTGGTAGACCATAGATGGAGGGACAAGGACGGGATCCTGATGAGGTGATAAGTCTCCCATCCGCCCAGGAGAAGACTATACATCCCCAAAAATCATCTCAAGATGCAGCGTGCCAGGTTCCTAGAGCGAGAACGGAAACTCGCAGCAGAGAAGAGTATTAAGTACAAGGGTACGGCTAGCATCAGACTCGACGTGCTGCACTTTCCGCTTGAAAAGGACAACAGCGATATTGAACGTGAAGAGGACAAAGGCAATATTAAAAGACTTAAAAACTTGTTTCGGGAAGGGGGTGGTTGTGATCGACTGGACCTCCGAAATCATATTGTCGCCGTCATCGATCAGGACCACCTTGATAATGCTATACGAGCCTCGGGAACCTCCGCTGCCAGGCTATTGCTAGAGGCACGTGACAGCTACCCAGAGTTGGATTTTCCGCCCGGTTACCGACTGCGCTGTCTCAACGGACAGGACCGAGTTCGAGCTGCGGCGAAGGTCCTTCCTCCAGGAGATGAGCGTTGGACGGTTGATTTATTTCTCTCAGGTAAGGAATTGTCTCCCATGCGAAGAATTCTCTAACTTCTGTGTTCGCGCTAGACCTCGACCCAGAGCTGGAAACGACCTTGACCGAGGAATACTCGAGCGAGAAGGCACCCGACGATGGCACATTCTACTGCAAGATACGCCAATACCAGGGATACCAAGGGGAGAGCAATCCCTACTTTGAGAGACGATGGTTGGCTCTTCTGTCCGCTGAATCGGAGCATAAGAGAGAATGTTTCGACCAGCTCTACCGCCATCCCGATTTCAGGGCGGCATTCGACTCTCTGCTTTTCGATATTCCGGCACTCGGCGGGGGCATGAGGTTCAGCACGATGCATAAAGTGATAGGGGGGAAATGCGACGAGGTAGGTAGGGCCCCATCAGTTGGCTTAACTCGCTAACAGCTGTAGCAACACCTCTGCTATCTTGATCACATCTATGACGTCTATTCCTGGATATTTCAAAAGGATAAACAGAAGATGCGAAAGGTCACCCGAGCTGATGTGAAGGCCTTGGAGCTCACCGCACCTGGAGCGTGCCGAGCCGACGCCGCAGCTTTATATGGCCAAGTGCGGAGCGGCCGGATTCTGGGTGCTTTTGGTGAGCAGGAGCGCGAAGCTATATGGGAGAGAGTGCTCCTTGTCTCTCGCGACTGTTTGATCCCTTCTCTCTTTAGCTTCTTTGAGGATCTTAACTACCTGAAAGTGCTCGCTGACTGCATGAAGCGACTGATTAAAATACCGCCTAGGAAAACTGTATCCTCTACCCTGGAACAGGAGACATTTACCGATGTGAACCAGAGAGCCGGTCAATGCTTGATCCAAGAATCGGAATCCACGCCCAGACCCAGAGCAGGGCGTAAAGCAGATCGGTTTGACTTAGGCCAACGACAGCTATGGATATATACTATGCGATATCATCCTCAGCTGCCCCCAGAACCCAAGAAGAAGAACTTAGTGGCAAATCCTGCCCATAAGGATGTGGATGAGGCTGTCTTGTGTGAGTTTGCTGCTCTTGCCTACCGATTAGGGTTTGAATCCGAGCAGATCCGCAGCTTGATGGGACGGTCTGCCGACAGGGAGATCGCTCGCAATGCCTTACTAAAGGCTCGAAAACCTGGTCGCTACCGATATACTGAAGCAGTCCTTGAAGACAACGTGGAGCAGATAGTAAGGTTGTTCTCTACGGCCCAACCCGCAACGGCAGAGCAAGCAAGAGCCGCGCTTGAGGTTGATACTTCCGACACACCACCAAGAAGGTGCGGGGTGCCGCACACGCAAGATCAAAACCGGGACAGGCTATCACTCTTCCTCGATAAGTTGCACAATACCGATGAAGAAGTGTGCGATGAGATGTCGTCCTTCTTCATCCGCAGATCAGTCTACTTTGCATATTTTGGGAGGTCGACCGGCGCGACTGCCAGCGGCAGTACTCGTGCACGACCCCTAGATCCTAGCACGCAGCAGGGACGGCTAGCAAGAGAACAGCAAGCTGCACGAGAACAAGCTGCACAGGTAGAGCGAGACCGAATCACGCGGGAGCAAGCAGCTCAAGAAGAGCGAGATCGAGTTGTGCGAGAACAAGCTGCCCAAGCAGAGCGAGATCGAATTGCTCGAGAACAAGCTGTGCAAGCACAAGTAGAGCAAGACCGGATTGCCCAAGAACAAGCTGCCCAAGCAGAGCGAGATCGAATCATCCAAGAACAAGCTGCACAAGCAGATCGAGACCGATTTGCCCAGGAGCAAGCCGCCCAAGACCAACAAGACCGGATTACACAAGAACTACTAGAACAGCAGAAGCTGCAACAACAAGCTGCACTTCTTATTAACCAATGGAAAGAAAAAGGCAAGCAAAAGAAGTCTAATACGAACCTCGTGCAAACCGGATCTATACTGAAAGCCCGTGTACCAAGGGGTTTAGCTGGATCAGCCTCAGTGAGAAGAAAGGAAAGGCCAATGACGCAGATCAACCTTGAGGGACTAACGTCACAGGAACTGCAAGAGCAGTTAGCAAACGCGGAGCAAGGTCGGCATTCTCCAGCACAAACACAGGAAATACCTATAGCGGACGAACAGAACCGAATTGCTCAAGAACAGGCAGAGCAAGCAGAACGAGACCGAATCGCGCAGGAACAGGCTGCCTTAGCTGCCCAGGCGGAACAAGATCGAATTGCCCAAGAACAAGCTGCCCAAGCGGAACGAGACCGGATTGCCCGTGAAGAAGCAGAGCAAGCAGAGCGAGACCGAATCGCGCAGGAGCAAGCTGCCCAAGCGGAACAAGATCGAATTGCCCAAGAACAAGCTGCCCAGGCAGAGCGGGATCGAATCATCCAAGAACAAGCTGCCCAAGCGGAACAAGATCGAATTGCCCAAGAACAAGCTGCCCAGGCAGAGCGGGATCGAATCATCCAAGAACAAGCTGCCCAAGCAGAACGAGACCGGATTGCACAGGAACAGGCTGCCTTAGCTGCCCAGGCGGAACAAGATCGAATTGCCCAAGAACAAGCTGCCCAAGCGGAACAAGACCGAATTGCTCAAGAACAGGCAGAGCAAGCAGAACGAGACCGAATCGCGCAGGAACAGGCTGCCTTAGCTGCCCAGGCGGAACAAGATCGAATTGCCCAAGAACAAGCTGCCCAAGCGGAACGAGACCGGATTGCCCGTGAACAAGCAGAGCAAGCAGAGCGAGACCGAATCGCCCGTGAACAAGCTGCCCAAGCGGAACGAGATCGAATTGCACGGGAACAGGCTGCCCAAGCGGAACGAGACCGGATTGCCCGTGAAGAAGCAGAGCAAGCAGAACGAGACCGGATTGCCCGTGAACAAGCAGAGCGAGACCGAATCGCGCAGGAGCAAGCTGCCCAAGCGGAACAAGATCGAATTGCCCAAGAACAAGCGGAGCGAGATCGAATTGCACGGGAACAAGCTGCCCAAGCGGAACAAGACAGAGTTGCACGTGAACAAGCAGAGCGAGACCGAATTGCACAGGAACAGGCTGCCTTAGCTGCCCAGGCGGAACAAGATCGAATTGCCCAAGAACAAGCTGCCCAAGCGGAACGAGACCGGATTGCCCGTGAACAAGCAGAGCAAGCAGAGCGAGACCGAATCGCCCGTGAACAAGCTGCACAGGCCGAGCAAGAACAAGCTGCCCGGGCAGAGCGAGACCGAATTGCTTGGGAGCAAGCCGCCCAAGAACAAGTTGCACAAGCAGAACGAGACCGAATTGCCCAGGAGCAAGCTACACATGCACAGGCAGAGCAGGATCGAATTGCCCGTGCGCAAGCCACAGAGCAGGCTGAGAATGATGACTTGTACGACATTTCTGATCGAGAACGAGAAAGACGTCGAACTCGGCGAGAGGAGCAAGGTACGCAGGAGCAAGCAGTACAAGAAGAGCATGCTCAAATTTCCCGAGAGCAAGCTGGAGAGGGGGAAGAAGAGCGAGCTACGCGAGAACGTCTTGCCAACCAAAGGAAAGAAAAGGGCAAAACGGGTTCTACGGCGGTGAAAAATAAAAATGGTGCGCCGAGGGGTTTAGCTGCATCGGCTTTAGCGAGAAGAAAGGAAAGGCCAGTGACGCAGATCTACCTTGAGGGACTAAGAGAGCAACGAGAGCGGCGAGCACAGGAGGAAAAGGAGAGACTTGAACGAGAGGAGCCACAGAGGAAAGAGATGGAACAAGTGAAAGAAAGGCTCACGGTAGAGAACATTACGAAGCAATGGAAAAAACGCCAAGACGAGATGGTAGAGTTCAAGGGATCTGAGGGACCCAGAAACAAAGCACGTGTTCCAAGAGGTTTAGCTGCGTCAGCGAAAAGACGCCAGAGGCCAGTTACGCAGATCGTCCTCAAGCCCCAAGTGGAAAGTCGAAGACCTCAAACTGCGGAAGGCCCAGATGAAGTCGATAGACCAAGCCACATTCCACCACTTGGTCCGGACTCTTCAGCAACTGAGAATAGTAACTCTGCTTCGAGTACGATTCAAGAACAGACGCCTCATCCCGGAAACCAAAATCAGACTGTCGAACCGTGGGTAAGGCCTGAGTTCTCCTCTTTCTTTTCTTGCCAAGCTAATTTATGACCAGGCTACTAGACCATCAACCGAGCGATTGTTAGACCCTTCCAAAGTTCGCATAGAATTGAAGGTCCTGGAACGTGGCGTGTGGCAGACGGAAACTCTCCTAGTTGATCCTTCCGAGCCATGGGCAGTGACACGCGTGGTGTCGAAGTACATGAGCAAGGGAGAGCCGTTTTACCCATTCAACACAAAATTGGACCTACTAACACTCCAAACATGTTTTAGGCATGTTCTTGCAGATGGGACTAACACTATCCTTTTAGTTACAAAAGCGGATATTAACAAGCTTCGGCGTTCTCTGGCGGCTAACACACTTATTTCAGAGCCTAATCTAGATGGTAATTCAGAGGGTAGTCGAGAGACCTCGCATGAAAACCCTGCCAGGCGCCCAAGACGGGGTATGTAGTAATGCTTGATTAGTGAAATAAATTGCTATCTACCCAGTTTGTGAAACCAATGTGAAATGGACTTTGAGAGCCGGCATGGCTGATCAATTGACACGCTGAGCATCAACGCGATCATTTCTACATGTGACCCGCCCAATCAATCAGTCCAAGCCTATTCGAGCACGTGATCTAGAAACTCTAGAACATAAACTGTGCAAGTCAACAGACCAATATCGTTAAAAGGGTAGGGCTGGGGCTATTCTTATAAATGATGAGCTTTCGAAATTCAGTTAATGGCAACCGCTCGTTGTCGTGGGATTTAGAGGTTTAGTGTTATAGAATAAACGTTATAGGGGATTAGCATTGTCTCGGACTCTAGCAATTGAACGATGACGGGGCCCGATCCGGCTCCCTATCGATCCCTGTCAATTCCCAAGGCTAGTTGGAACTAGACGGGGAGTCTGGACCGTGATTATCTCTATTGGACAATTTGGGGTCCCGATCCGGCTCCCTGCCGATCCCTAAGGCTATAATTAGAATGAGGCATAGGAGCCGCATCGGGTACATCGTTAGCGAGAATAGAGTGTGGTCATTGGATCATTAGTTTCATATGTGCAAGCGACGAGAGGAAGACTTAGAGGTCGCGATGAGAATTTGGAGGCCAAGAGCTAAAAATCCGTCAGCGTTATGCCACGCTCTCATTCGCTATTATTTAAGCGAAGGGTATAGAATTCTGAATTTCGTATTGGTAAGCAGTGTAGATAGAAGGCGGTGATTGGCTTCTGGGTTGGCGAGGTGTGCAAGTAAAAGAATGGAGGCTCGGTTAGGGCTATGTTGAGGATTTGGAGGCCAAAGCTATGACCACTTTAGAATTTTTTCCCCTTGGGTATTGAAAAATTGGGGGTCCCGATGTGGCTCCCTGCCGATCCCTAAGGCTATAATTAGAGGCATAGGAGCCGCATCGGGTACCTGAGTTTGGACTCAGAATGGAAAGTTTCGGAGACGGCTATTGGACAAATCTTTGCCCCTATGTCTTTGCACCCTATCTTTGCACCCTGTCTCTCAGGTGAGATCGTATACGTAACCACTACAGGTCAGTATCCCTGCAGAAGGAGCCGCTTTTGTAGGGAGCCGTTTCTGGCTTGCTTCCAAGCACGGGTACGAACGTATATTTATACCTGGATATAATTAATTGCTAGTGCCTACAGTACGTTTCTCCTACACCTAGAAGGTCGGCATACTCCTATGATAATGGCGACGCTGCGTGCTAAAGAGGTCATTGATTACACCAGAATGCAAAGTGCAAGCTCAGTCAGTTCTGAACTTACCGCTAAGCAGATTCACGATAGATTTTGGGACGCTCTCTTCCCCACAAGTAAGGAGTGGCTCACTCTAGCGACAAGTATGGGACTTATTCCCGCTTTGGTTGGCGAGGATTTGAAGACATCTTATAAAGACAACAAGCCAGCTTATATCGTCCTCTGCACGGGAGACTATTCCGGACGCCTTGGAAATCGAAGAGAACTTCTTCTGCATTGCATGGAGGTTCAAGATTATGGCAAAAGACGATTCGATAAGGAAAATATGGAAGTCATCTTAGAAGAATTTAATATAACTCTGAATATCGAGGACGCTTATATTCCACCCGAGAGCATCCGAATCGATCCAAGACTGCTACTCTCCCAGGACGTATCCTCGGCCGCTTTATTCTGGGGTGACTACAATCTCCGGACCGTGGGCCCGGATGCTGTTGTTGGCATTGGGGGGAGAGCGTCGGGCTTGGGAAGTGTGGCTTCATGGTGTGCAATTGAGCTGACGCATCCGAAGATGATAGTGATTAGAGGTGAGAGGTGGAACCAAAGCTTTTACAATCCACGCCTTCCACTCAACGTTAGACCTATGGGAGGGACATGCAGATACATAGAAGGGTGGGAGGTGATCGACGAGCATAGTCAGCGTTGGTAAACACGGCAATATCTATTTTTTACTCTCATAATTAATCTTGTCTAGACTGGTAAAATTTTCTCACCTCACCGACCTATTACCAATCATAAGCTTGTGTATCCGTAGTCCACTCAGGCGCTGTGACTAAGATAGAAAACTCAAACATTTCTGGCATACGTGTTGCGGCCCAGTCACACTGCGGCTTGATATCCTGTTTCATACGTGTAAAATGCTCCTCGTCGCCCCGTCTGATTTCTCTAGACTTCGGCACAGGCATTGCATCTTTAAAGGTGAACCTTAGCGCTGGAGGTCCTGAAGTGGTAAGGTGGCCAGTCTGGCTCGCGAACCAGGCGAAGAATTCCATGTTTGATGTCTCCAGATCCAGCACGGTTGAGTTGTATCGGCGACTGAACTTGCCATGGGGATCCGTCTGAATGCGAATAGCGACTTGCATAGCTGATGACCGGCCGTTGGCTGGTGTATCTCGCCTCTGATCCAAAGGTACCAGACTTGCCTTCAGGAGGCGGCTTGCGGGAGCTGGTTCGGTGGCAAACACTCGGAAAATAGTCGATGCTGGATTTTCTTGCAGATGTTTGAGAAGGCTATCCTGGATGACCTGTTTTAGATTTTGAAAACTCTGCTCGTCTCCGCGAGGTACGTCTCTGACTCGGTCTTGTGGTGAAGCTGCATCTGGTATTTCGAATCTCAAAACAGGAACCTTATCAGCTCCAGCAATCTTCTCGTACTTTGTGAAGAAAGCTGACACGGTAAGTGATATGAGATCATTCATAGATAACCCGAACCATGTGGAACTCCGCGTTATGAAAATTTCACAAGCAGCCATGAGCATCCGTGAAACTATTCCGAGTCTGAGGTTCGGCTGACGGGACCTCGCTGTTTTTCTTTGCGCTGATCCTGCGCCAGCCCCATCCGGATCGTCATCTTGTTGGGGTATGGGCGCAGAGGCAGCCGGCAACGCTTTCAACTGCATTGCGGGTCTGATAGAAGTCGAGCTCGAGGTAGGTTGCTGCAGACCTATGGACGTGGGGCCTTGGTCAGCCGAGCGCACATATTGCCCTTGGTAAGCGTTCCGCGCGGCAGATGTAGGACTTGTAGGACTCGAAGGACTATTCAGCAAACTTTCAATACGCATGTATGAAGAGCTGGTGGATTCCTTAGCCCGGTGAGGCATGTTTGGAGACTTCTCTGGAGGGAGCGAGTTTGCAGAGATAATCCCATATGAGGTTGGCGCTCCTTCTTTGGATGCTCTGCATACCCCATTAGGTTCTTTCAGGATTGTGATAGCGCTCTGCGCTGTACAAGCAAAGGGTTCTTGGTCTGCAAAGCCTTTCCATCTCTGACCAGGCTTTGGAAGAGGCTGTTGAATTTCGGGGGATCTCGCGAAGGCACGGGTTGGCAGTGGTGCAGAGCTGCTTCGCTGCGTCGGCGTGGTGCTCTTCTGGGATTGGTCTTGAATAATGAGATGCTGACCGTCCGCAGACGCTTGCCGTGCTCGAGAAACCTCCCCTACGGCTTTCCATCAGCCGAGTGACGATAACGTTTCTAGAGTGGGAATACCTATAATGACACATTCTTCATCCACAGTTGAGGTTGACGGCGCGTGGTCTCCCTGGATAGGGCATGGATCCACTCGGCTCTTCTTGGCGTACTTAATCAAGTCGACTAGGTCCGTGTCACCGGCTGTCCTCTGCAGATTTATATTAGGACACGACAACGACTTTGAAGTAGAAAGCACTAACCTTGCGTAGGCAATTGGCTGTGTAGCGGTTTGTGGAATTGAGGGTAGGGTCACTGCCACTCAGCTGCCTTTGGGGAGCCGCGTCTCCTGGCTTCTCCATACATCCCTGGGCCACAACACATAGCTTAGCCGCATAGGTGGCGTAGAAATGGGCATTCCAAATTCTTTTGAACGTTTGGCTTTTCCGAATGGTCTTCCCATGGAAGACCAACAATCCCTCGTTAAGCCATGTTTGCGTAGATCCATCGATCAAGCTCCGTAGCTTCGTCACAAGTTCCGGACTGTGTGGCAAACCAGTACTTGATCGGACGAGGTCAACTAGCTGGGAAAATAAATCGAGTTTCGCGTCGGACAACTCGTAGAGGCTGTATTGATGCATGTACCGACGGATTTGGCGTAGGACCGGTGAAGGCCAATCAGCATCCTGAAATTAATTAACCCTACCTTACGCGTTGAATAGGAACGAACGGGTACCGATTTAAGCGCTTCTACAGTGATTCTCAGGCGGGTCTCGGATTCATTGCTGGATGATTGAAGAGACAGCATGTGTCTTCGTATTCCTTCCGGTCCCAAGCTACGACGTACGATTGCGCTTGACTATGTCAGACGACAGTAAGAATCTCGGTGAGAACAACTTACGACATCGCTCAAGGTATAAGGGTGCTCTACCGCGATATGAGAAAATTCAACTGAGCAGTCTTTCTGAGTCTAATGAGAATAGGCAACTCAGCGAGGCAGCGAAGCCGCGAAGCCGTGAGGACTTGGTTGCAGATATATTCTTTGCAGCCATTTCAAATGATATGATTGGGTCTCTGTGAGTGGCATGGACTAGAAGAAGTGCTCAATTTTTATTTTTAGGAAGAAACTTAAAATGGAATGATCGACAGAATGAGTTCTGGGTTTGCACTTAGCCAGTGGGCTAAAAATTGATAGAGTTTTGCACATGCGGGGAAGTCTTGCGAGAGCGACAACAACTGCCGTTCTATACTTAGTAATTGTAGCGAAAGTTCTTTAATTGGTTGAGTTACCCTGTTTACGACAATAGAAACTACTGCAGATAAGCACATGGACAAATAAGGAATGCTGGTTGCGTAGCCTCTGGAATGAATGACAAATCCCCCTCCTCCCTCAAAAAGAAAAGTATCCTCGAAAACCTTCCTCTATCCTTATCCAATAAGATTGTTAACCGCCCCTATTCCTTGCTCATGGTCTCACTGCTTCCATGATGCTTTTCATCCAGGAGAGATTCCATTGATGGGGCGCAGGATCGTCTAGCACGCAATGTGTCGAGGGATCGTTTGGCACGGAATCGCTGAAGAAATCCGCCAAGAATTTCGGGCCACTCCTCACGATTCATTCCATCAGACGGGTTGATGGTTGGAAGGAGCTCATCGGAAGACGAATGGCTATCGGATACTGCGCTTGATGTCTTCCCCTTGGACATGAACCTTGGCCGCTGCAATGTTATACCGGCACCACAGTACGCTTTCGCCCTTGGTCTATCATCAGACTTCCTCGGCCCAACGAGCATAATCCCAAAGCCTACAAACATTTTGGTAGTATCAGGCCGGTGGGTTTTATCGCGTGCTTGCTTGAGATAAAGGATCACGGTAGTTGCAGAAAAAGAGGATGAAATATTTCTTGGAAGGAACTTATGCCTTCGACGAGAAGTTCCAAACCAGATTCGTTTCTACTTATCAGGAGCAAGCGTTCCAACAATTGTGGCCCGGTATAGATTCAGAGATCTTCTAAGGGTCCAGTTGTGGACGCCTCGGCGGAGCTGAACCTAGAGTTGGCTAGATTCGCTCTTCAAATTGGACTGGATCAGTTTGGTCGCTCAGCAGGAGCCCGAGTCGGTCCCCCTATCTATTATTATCCATGTTTTCACATGCTTCCTTTGAGGAGTCAGAAACGGACACCCAACCACACTGATACACACTGATACAAGCGTTGATAAATGGAAGGATAAGTCTCACGCTGCGAGACCTACCCTAAATTGCAAGTCACGTCGTCTTTCTCACTTCATTTCTATCAATAATTATGCACTCTTTTGCGGACCTAAAGGCTCTTCTTTATGCGTCTTCCGTCGCCATCGGCCTTGTGGCCGCTGCGCCCCTTTGCTCCAACATTACGGATATAGCGGGGGGCGGTCTGCCAAATAGTAGCAGGCCACTACTGTTATCTACAGCTGCCGTCAAGGATCTCCAGCTAACCCTCTTCCTCGAAAACTTAGAGTCTTCCTACTTCTCAAGTGGTTTATCGAATATCACATGGTGGGGTACTAATGGATATCCGAACGATACTATTGAGATTGTGAGCAAAATTGCTGCTGTAAGTGAAAATTTCCCCTGGCTCCGGAGCACCTACTGAGATCTATATAGCAAGAAGAGGTCCACGTTGCAACTATTATCGATCTCCTTGAAGCCTATAATGAGATTCCCGTCCCGCCTTGCAACTACTCCTTCCCAGTCAACTCTACGGAGCAGTTTTTTGAGCTTGCTGACGTTATTACATCAGTGGGCATCGGCGCCACCATAGGCCTTGCTGAGCGTCTCGCAGTTACGGATCCCCTGTTAATTAAATCGGTATCATCCATACTCGCAGTTGAGTCCCGCTACGACGCCTTCTTTCGGCATATCGAGGGTGAAGTGCCTAACCCGGCTCCGTTTGATACGGGTATTAGCAACATATGGGCGTACAACTTTGCCCTCTCTTTTATCGTACCTGGATCTTGCTCTATCGAAGTCCCTTTACCCATTCTCCCTACATTAACTGTTTCAAACGCATCTTGTTCGGGACCTATGAACTACACAACAAGCGAGTCCCTTCAAGAGTTCACATGGGACCCTGCGCAGATGACGTTTGTTGCTGAAGCTGGCAAGCAATTGCTAGTAGGGTGGGTTAACCAGCTAAATGTGCCGGTATACACACCGCTGAACATCACAGTAAAGGGGAGAGGAACGGCACCGGTACCACAAGGGATGAATGGTGTAGTGTTTGCCGCGGTAACAACGCAACAACCAGACAATGTCAATGATCTTTCTCTTGCTACATTGGCAGGGCCAGTTGTTATGAGGCTGTCTTAAATTGCAGTTGGATTTTTTTTTATCGAGTCCTTTCAGTATCTGATTTTTAGCATCTAATGTTGGATATTTGATTTCGAACTTATTAGACTTAGAGTATAAGAATTGTATTGTTTCAGCCAATTCTAAACCAGACTTTTAACGTTGCAGTTGAATAATATTAATTTGAAACTTTACGTACGTGATTCAAATGCGTATCCGCCAATCCTCTATACAAGACGTAACATAACCGAGTCAGCTTATGTTCACGAGGACGTTCCTGGACCAGAAGATGCCTTGCAGCGGGAGCAGACGGCGATACACTCCTCCCTGTTGGGCAGAAGCCCAAAGATGAGGGCGCTCACATTGTTACCCTCTTTCAGAACGGGAACCGAAGCTGCTCCGGTCTCTTCATTCCCGGTTGTGCTCCAGATCACCCTCCCAGTGGCGTCCTCAATCCTGTTCGGAAACAGGAACACACTGGAGAGGATCCGCTTGACCTGGTCCATCACCACGGTCCATGATAACTTCGCGTCTAGCAGCTGGTTGTTGACGCAGACGATGCCTCTGCAGCCCCTCTCGCACAGGTGGACTTCCACCTCCGAGACCTTACACTGGTCGCAGTTGGTGTTTGTGATGACGCACATAATAGCGTTAGAGTAGGGTTGATGATAGGCTCCTTAGTGCGCGCAGTACCCGTCGTCGTGCTGCGCTCTCCACTGTGATATATCTAAGATGTAGTAATGGTATTTTCTTTAGCAGTGCGTAACTGTGAAATTATGTATCTATACACAGGCTTTTTATTTTTACCATTATTCCACTGCAGACTGAACCAAAATATATCTTTGATGTTGAGGGCTCCCGCCCCGTGTCTTACGAGCCCTAACCCAGTTAGCCGTTTCCGTGATCTAAATAAGGAGTCGGTTATGCATCCCTGAGGGGGCCATATCCGGCACCCTCCTGCATCTGGGGGTCGACTTGGGCCCCTACCTTACCTGAATATTAGTGACTGTCTACAAAAGAGGTCAGCATTAGGAAGATACCATAAGGCCAAATCTCTTGTGCTACGTCTTCCACTAGTTATGCTTCGCAGCTTTGTTCTATTTCCTAGATTGCCCGTCGAGCTTCAGAATATCGTATGGCAGATCACTTTATCAGACCCGCGCGCCATTAGTGGAGAAGACTGCTTCCACGAATGGTGGCACAACAGGCTTGCACGTTTCCTGTCACCAGTAGCTTTGCACGTATGCCACAATTCCCGTTCGTTGGCGAAGAAGACTCTGAGACGTACCGCAGTACGCATTCCGGGCGTTCCCGGATGGAGAACACTCTACATCAACCAAGCATGCGACTCAGTCAGGATCACGAAATGGGACATTGAAATGAATACCAAGATCTCGGGTTTTATCGCTGATCCGATGCTCATTAATCGACTTGTGGTATCTGGGATTGCCGGAGACAAAGGCTGGTTCGAGAAGGGTATAATGCATTACTTTGACCAATTTCCTGGGCTTGAAGAAGTAGTCCTAACTGACCGAGGACGCCTTTATCTTGTCCAGAAGCGAGACCTCCCAAACATCGATTGCCGCAACCCATCAACAAGCATGCCGCCACTCGTTTTACAAGTCCGGGGGTTCTTCGAAGATGGGGGAAAAAATATCCTTGTCAGTTGTTATTGGTTTGACAGAAATTGAAAATGTACCTAAATCACTCTTACCAGCAACGATGAGCTTAAGGATTGACGTAGCTTATCATATTCTATAGCGAATGGAGTAGTTATTAAACAAAAGTGAGCAATACAATAATAAAGCTAGGAAGCAATACCAACTACTTTCTATATCCCCCTTACATGAACATAGATATGACTATTGTCAACAACATCACAATCCCAGCACAAATAAGTGCTCCCATACTCAGATTACCTACATCTCCTTCCTCTATCCCAACAATAGATTTAAAATCCTGGAGCTTTGATTGGACATAATGTAGAATAATGTAAGGTATAAGAAAAAGAACAAAACATAACACGGACACTAAACAGACGCCTAGTTTCAGCAAACGAGCAGTAAAAGAAATAAGTTTGAAAAACAAACAGATAAATGTAAGAATTACAATAAGTATGAGTATTAGGCCTAGAATCAAACAGCCTTGAATACTCGCAGGCGTGACTTTTGCTAAAATCCCCTCGAGAGGCTGAAGAGGCTGGACTTCGTCGCCAACGAATTTCGTAATAGCTTCTGGTACTATGTTAGAAATATTTAATGGCAAGTTGTTGCACTTCGTATTATTTTCGAACCCAACACAAAATTGCTTAATGCCAAGCGAGCAGTTTCTTGGGATCATTGCTTCGATGGCCGTGATGTTAGAAACAGCTGTGGCAACAGCACCTGCAGCACTCTGAGCCTTGCTAGAAGCAATGGAAATAGCTGTGTTGAGGAGGCTTGTAGCGCTTTGAGCTTCGCTCTGTAATGGTTGGAGAAGGCCACTTGCTGGAATGGCACGCAGCTTGAGTAGATGGATATCTGTTAAGTTCTGCGTTGGGAACTAGTAACTTATTAGTGAAGTAAAAGCATTAGGAAAGGGGTAAGTACGCACAATTAGGGTCGCAATTCCCGCTTTCGCAGTTTTGTCCTGAGCCAGTACATGGATTCCCAATACTGCACAACATAGAGCAGCAGAAGAAAAGGCTAATAAGGCTCCTGCCTTTATCCAGGATTGTACTTGCGGCATTTTGAATATTAATTAGAAGTGAAAAAGCCTGAAGTTGTTTGGTAGTAAATCAGCGGTTGTGCACATGCGGAAAAAGACACAAGCTAGGATATATAAGTAATGAGGTGCCGGACACGGCCCCCTCTAGGGGAGCAAGTTCTGTCTCCGGAGACTAAAAATATCACACTTAGCGTCATTCCACAAGCACAGGTGGGAGCCCAGTTCGACCCTCTGAATGAAAGGCACCATTCCTCCAGCAGTCCTCTCGCCCCGCCTCCCGATGCTAGCTGATATATATATTTGCCCTGCTCTACATTCCCACGACTTTATATCCAATTCTTCTCAAACAAAGCCTATTTTGACTCATCCTTCTATTGATGAAAATGGCGAACACCGCGATCCAAGCGCAGCTCAATAACAATGTCAGCGTAATGCGAGAAAACATTTGGAAAGAGTCGCAACGTGGAGAGAATTTGCAGTCTTTAAACGCGATAGCTGATAGTATAGATATATCTTCGCAAGATTACGGTGATGCCTATATGACAGGCAAGAAGATTCTGTGGAGGAATATAAAGTGGCGTCTATATTTGGTGGGCTGTATCGCTATCTTGTTAGTTGTTACTATTGTGGTGCCAGTCGTTGTGCTGACCTGGCGACATTAGACCGCCTTAGTCTCATAGCTCTATTATAGCTTTTATAGAGAGTTTAATTAGAATAACTTATAAAGTTATAATTAGTTTGCTATTGTTCTTTAGCTATTTCTCTACAAGGCTCGACTTGCAGTCAGAAAAATACTGCAGTTTGGCTATGCTGTCAATTGTCCTGTTGAGAGTGTCAAAAGCTGCTATAGCTATTACCCCCTGCTCTATCATGACTATTGACCTGTCCCTGAAATTCGGGGCCGTGGTATAGATCTCCTATTAAGTTCAAATATAGCCCCAAGGTTTCAAGACACAGAGCACAAGGAAACCTGCCTGCCGGATTTATCCGGACAAGAGTGGGAGGTACACAAAATGCCAAGTCTTAATAAGCGAGGAAGGATTTATCGCCCTTACCTAATACTGTATTCACAGACACGCTAGTCGTATTTTATTACGCATTATATAGATGTCACGTGAAAGTGTGGCGTTCTTCTAGATGTTTCCACAGCAGCCACGTGTCCAGTTCTGCACGGAGTTGCCACTCCGTCATTCCAATCCGCCACCTCAGCCGTTCCAATCCCATCCCCATCTCCATGCAAGGTACGGAGGTAATGCTTTATGAGCGACCGCGCCAGTAAAGCCCTTGCAGAGGCCCCCCCGCCGGGAGAGCCTCGAACTTACGATGCCAGATCAAAACGCAGTGGAGTCCCTCTGACTACCCTTTATTATCGTGATCATGGGCGGCGCTCGAAAGAAGAGAAGGCCCAAAGCCAACAGTATCTCACTCTGTCAGAGGAGAAAGCCCTTGAAAAGTATTTGAAACTAATGGCTGACCTCGGGAATCCTGTGCGAATCAAGTATCTACCTTCCCTCGCCTTTAGCATCGCCCGCCAGCGTTCCACGACGAATAAAGCGACTAAGCCTCCGAATAAGAACTGGGCTCAAGCCTTCCAGAAGCGTCATCCAGCACTCAAATCACGAAGAGTGAAGGCGATGGACTGGAAACGCCACGAGAATAACATCTATGATAAGATAACACACTGGTTTGAGGTGATCGGAAAGGTCTTGCAAGATCCGGCCGTGTTGCCGGAGAATGTCTACAACATGGACGAGACAGGAGTCATGTTATGCATGCTCAACTCCGTCAAAGTCCTCGTAGGTAAGGATGATCCGCGAGACTACAGAGGCGCGGGTGTGAAGCGGACGATGGTGACTGCCATCGAGTGCATAAGTGCGAGTGGTAGGTCTCTCTTACCAATGATTATTTGGCCAGCCACCACCCATCGAAGCAACTGGACCACGTTCTCCACCCCTGGATGGCACTATGCGTGGTCCGAATCTGGATACACCGACTCGAAGATTAGCTTGGAGTGGCTCAAGCGTGTGTTTGATCCCCAAACCAAAGGACAGGCGAAGCAGAAACCACGGGTGCTGATTTGTGACGGCTTCGGGACGCACGAGACCCTCGAAATCTTGGAGTTCTGTTTCGAGAACAACATCATCCTGTGTCGCCTGCCCTCTCACACCTCCCACAAGCTCCAGCCCTGTGATGTCGCAGTCTTTGCCGCCTTAAAAGCAGCCTATCGCGATCAGGTTGATCAACTGCTTCGAGGAGGTGCAAGTACGGTCGGCAAGGAGCATTTCACGTCTCTGTATAGCCCTGCAAGGAAAAGGGCATTCACGAAGAGAAACATCACTGCTGCATGGGCTGCCTGTGGTTTGTTTCCATTTAACCCAGACAGAGTCCTCAGGATTACACCGAAGCCCCCCACTCAATCAGCCGTTCCGAGAGCAGATGAGATAAAGGTGGGTTCTTGTCATCAAGACGAAGTACCACAAACGCCTGTGACGCCAGTGTCAGCAGAGGGTCTTGCGTCGCTGCATAATCTGATCAAACAGGATGCTCATACGCTCAACGAGACGAGTACACAGCGCCTACAGAGGCATGTACAGAAGCTTGCCAATGCCGCCCAAATATTCTTTGCCGAACGTGCCCTCCTTCGAGATCAAAATCAATCCTTGACCCAAATGAACAACGAAGCCAAAGTTCGCCGATCGACCAGGTCAATAGTACTAGGGAAGGCGAAGGTGATGAGCTATGAGGACATTGAGGAGGCACGAGCAAAGCGTGCTGCGAAAGAGGTCATAAAGGGCAAGGGAAAACGCGGTCGGAAGCGGAAGAGTACTGCGCTAGAGGCAGGTGAGCCAGAGTCAGAGCCAGAGCCAGAAGTGGCGCGTGCTGCGAAAGAGGTCATAAATGGCAGGGAAAAACGTGGTCGGAAGCGTAAGATTGAGCTAGAGGCAGATGAGCTAGAGCTAGAGCCAGAGCCAGAAGTGGCGCGGATGATCGAAGCGCCAGAGCCATGGAGAGCACCAGAGCCATGGAGGGCACCAGTAGCGCGGATGATCTAAGCGCAGGTTACAGAGAATAGATTGCTGCAAGAGGAATAGAAAATCATTGCTTTGTTCTTCAGTTCGAATGTGGTGGCAAGGCATACAGTAAAGAGTGATATATTTCTCCTGAATCTTCTGAAGCCGCACGAAACAAGTGAAAACATCGTGAAAACATCGTGAAAACATCGTGAAAACATCGTGAAAACATCGTGAATATCGAGTATGACCTGGCCCTGCCTGCGACGAGTTGATTCCGCTGTCACCAAACGTAACAATCCTGCGAACAAGACGATGGCATATCTTCTTCACCCCGCGGCCTACTCGTTGCCCGACACAATACCATTCTGTCCCAGAGCAGGCTTGGGCTGCTTCGGTTCTTTCATCTCCCAATCCGTCTCGGCTCTCCACTCCCTCGCCAGCTCGCGACGTCCCACCCGTGTGTGTGTCCGTACATTCGCGCGGTGCGAGCCGGCATTGTGAGTGCGTCGCTGAAATCGTTTTATCTCTGTGGGCAGAGCTGTGTGAATAATTTACACCTTGAAACATCTTCGTTAGGACTGCTGCTTCCGCTGCCTGACTTCATTAATACTGACCTGAAATAGTGGGATGATCCTGAGTGGCTGTTCTTCTTCCACTTGGTAATTCTGGCATATCTCGCAAGGGGTATGCTCCGAGGCCTTGATCCAGAACCGCCGAGAGAGGTTGGCCCACTTGTCCTTCAACCATGAGCGCTTCTGCTCACTACGCTTCTGCTCACTACGCTGGCAACGGTCGCAGGTCTCCAGTACTATCTTCGGATTCCGTTTATCGATGGTGTGATTTATCTGAGCGAAGCTTTGTTGACCAGGCCGTAACTGGTACAGGACGGGACAGGGACGGGAATACACTCCGCCGTGGTTCGTGCAACAGGAAGGGCAGTGGTTTTCGGCAGCCGTGCACATCTTTATCTCGAAGTACTACAGTTGTTTATACCAGCGATCCTCCGGCGAGGATTAATGGTGACAGAATACAGTTAATTCAGAACGCAGCACTCGCAGGTCGGGTAGATCTCAACTTTTCGAAATGCGGGGTTTGGCTGGTGCTTGATTGGTTTGAAAGCCTTCGCCAGAATATCCGGGGAATACCTTACACTTCTTTTGTAAGCCCCCAGAAATCCACTCCTACCCCGACAGTAACGTACAAAACGACTAAGCGATGTTTCCGCTCCAACAAGACCTTCGCAAGATGAAGACCGATTCCAAGTCTAGTCCCGCAAACCCAGATATCAAGCTGGTTACGATCGATGTCGAGATGCAGATTCGCACTCTCTATGCGGTTTGTAAACAGAGCCTTGCTATCTCCAACCTCAATAGCTGACTACCTCTATCACAGAAAGTTACTTTCCTTCAGAAGACGGGCGGAATGACAAAAGAAATCGAACAGATGATGACCGAACTCACATCCCTTTGCAACAAAGACAACTCTCTTTCGATAACTCGCCCTACAGCCCCTGCGGCGACCACAGTTCTTCCGAAGCTCCTACTAAAGGCCGAGACGATGCGGGCACATTCTGAATATAATGGTCCGGATTGCAGCCATCTCTTAATCGTGCCTGGAGACACCATCATTACCTACGCATACATCAACGAGATAACTGCAGTCGGATTCAATACGCGAACGAATTTAGGAGGTCGATTTCCTATTAACGCTACGAAAAAGGTTCAACCACAGCCTCATGAGAAGCTCGAAATCTTGTATTGCACAACGCCCAGTTATGGTTCTAGCAATCCACCCAATCTGGGATATGAGATTGGGCAATACATTAGAGTGTGCAGGCGGGAAAAGGATTTAGCTTGGGCCTACGGCTTTAATCAAAGTACTCTCGCTATGGGCAGGTTTTGTGCCAGGAGCGATTTCAAGAAGGTTGAGTGGCATGAAGAAACCCGAATACTTTCATCGAATTAGATAGGACTCCAGGAATTGATGTAACGCTTTCCGTCCAGCAGAAGAGGTTGTGATCCCTCTAACGCTATCAGATCCTTTTGTGCTGCCCGGAGTATGTCCTCCATCGTCTCTAAGTACAGCCTCCGATTTGGCTTCTTCCACCTTCCCTTGCCTGGGAATACCGTAATTTTACTATGAGTCGAGAAGAGCGGCTGTCCAATCCTGTGCCATCATTGCTAGTTCCAAGGTCGCAATCTGCTCTTGACATTTCGCCAGTTTTGAAGAAATGTAGCATGACAATGCCTTGCAACGTGTCACATTACAAAAGGCTCCGGCTAAGTCCTTCATTTTGTCTTCAAAATTGATCTATCAAAAAGCGCTTCTCATCGGCATACAGTGCTGCCAGTTTATCTCGGCCGATTGGGTAAATAATTCTTTCGATTTGCTATTGGTAGTATGAGACGCTGGCGCTGATCTGGTGTTCGCTCGCTGACAGGTCACGTGTGCAGTTTAGCCTCACGTCAGCCACACGCACTAGCACGCTTTGTAAATGATTACATAATTGAAATTACAGCGTAGTTAAATATTATGGGACGTGCGGGGTTATTTTGCACTAACCAAAAATCGTTAGTCGCTTCTACTTGAGGTAACGTCCATCCCTGCGTGGCGAAAAACCCGCTGTGCCGAAAAAAATTATAGGTACTTTGACTTTAAGCATCTTAAACTCTTTACACACATCGATATCTCTAACTTAGTTAGTATGCTGTTGTTCTTTAGCCATTTCTTTATAAGGATTCGGTTTATAATGATAAATAGTGTGGTTTTGGTCATATTATCAATCATCCCGTCGACGGCGTCGAAAGCTGCTTCGGCTACTCCCCCCTACTCTATTATGACTATCAGCCTATCTCCGAGTTTCGGGGCTACAGTACAAAGTTTCTATCAAGAAATAATATAGCTCTAAGTTTTGAAGACACAAAGCACAAGAAAACCTGTATGCCGAGTTTATCCGGACAAAGGGGGAGGTACACAGAGCGCGAAGCGAAATTATTACGCTTACATAATGTCGTATTAAGAGGCCACGCTAGTCGCATTACATTAAATATTATACCAAAGTGTGGCGTTCGTCTAGGAACTTCCATCAGCAGCCACGTGCCTGCCTTTCGCTCCGCCATGAGCGCTGCTGAATCGTTCCTATCGCTATCTCCATCACCGCAGTAAGTTATAAGTGACCAAACCCTTTGCAGAGGCCTTTCTGCGGTGGATTATTCATCTGGGCTATAACTGATTGTCGTTTTATCCGCGATGGGACGAGAACAACTTATTCAAGAACAGTATCCTAATGTATATAGATATCCTGAGGTTCAAGCTCTCCTCTTTCCATCATTTCAATTGCTCGGCCAAACATAAAGCCATGAACGTAAGCTTCCCCGATGATATAATAATGATCTCCCTCCTTTCTAATAACAAAAGGCACTGAGGCTCCCAAGAGGATGCAGATATGGTCTGTATAGCAAGCTTTTGCAGGCGCCAGGCCCAAGTAGCCACGCGGGGACCCAAAAAAGCGCCATTTTCCACTTTCAAAACATTTCGCAGCTCCTATACCGCGTCGTGCCTCCAGTTCAGAGTCCACAAAGCCAACCCTGTCTCTACCTCCATTAAACCAGAAGCATTCTTTTAGAACTTGAAATCTATCCTCACCAGTAAAGTATTCTGTATCCTCCGAATGATTTTTCATAGAGTATGAGGCTATCATCCAATCCTCTATAGTTGAGTCGCGATTATCCCAACCTGTACCGATTTTGCCAATTGTATTCTCTTGTGCAAGTTGATCAATTAAAAGAGCCGTAACACCGAGAATAGAATTAGATACGAATCTAGCGTTCGCTGCTAAACTTTTCGAAGCGAAGTATAACTCCCAGCGATTGATTGCAGCATTTTCTCGTTCATCAAGGTCTAGAAAGTCTCCATAGACGGTAGTCGCAGTTTCATACTGCGGGATCCCAAACTCCATCGGGGAAGACCAGTTTGGGACCCAAGTTGGCTGGTCGGGACCTATACTATTCTCCATAGTGCCGGCCCGTCTAAGAACTTCTAAACTATCCTTGCATCTAATAATTGACTTTGTTGCGTCGCTGAAAACCATACTAGGAGTGTTCCAGTTTTCATAACACGCATCAAACCTATATCTAGGGGCTGCAATCCCTAGAAAGGCGTAGACATGATCTCGAGGGTCGGAAACATTGCAGGATTGAGAATGTACAAGTAGCTTCTCCAGGTCTCCTTGTCCATCGCCATTTCGGAGAGATGGCAGCAGACTCATAAAAACAGTATTAGAGCTTGGAAACCTGAAAGTCGAAAAGTGTTCTAGGAGGTGGGATCGCCTTTCCGGAGTCATGGCAGGATGATCCAAAGTATCTGAATATAGTTGAAAGAGAAACGTCTCACGAACGCACTCGCCTAAACTCCCGATTGCTCCACCAAGGCCACGCCAGTCCAGGGAGTGTGAGCGAGAAAGTCCCACTGCATTTTTTGACATAATAATCTCTTGGTGAATCCAGCCACGAGTGAACCATGGACAGTTAGAAAATTGAAGCAGGTGCTCCAATTCTTGGACAAATAGAGCTTCCGACTTATTTTGCCATCTTGTAAAAATAAAATTTCCAATATTTCCGAAAATAGATTGGTCTGCGGCTTTAAAATGAGCGTCCTCAAACTCTTTTGCAAATTCTTCTCTGTCAAGTTCGTGTCTGGCAAGTGAAACACCCAGTAATTTCAGAGAATCGAGATCAAAGTGCTCTAGTGATACACCTAGAGATTTCAGAGAGCCGGGGACAAGCTGGTCCAGTAATTCACTCAGAGATCTCAGGGGGTCGATGGGAGGCTGTTCAAGTGATTCCATGGATTTAAATGCGGCCACGATCTTCAATTCGATTTCGGATATTCTTCTGGAATGTTCAGCCATATCGTCAGAAATCATCTTCATAATCCGGAGGCCTTCGTCGTAGATCTCCTCATTCCCAAACCAAATAATGGTCCTTTCCGCGTGACGGTATATGTCACGCATAATTCCTACTTGATGTGCTCTCTCTTCCGAATTGCTCTGGTTGATACATATTTGATCAGCCCAGAAGACATCTTGCTTCTCTTCGTTAATCGATGACTGAGTGTATTCTCGAGCGCGTTTTAGCGCGTGCGCAAGGCTCGCGAAGGCGTTGAACTTTGTAGGATTATACACGGTTATATAGTATATGGGTCGGTAGGTTTATAGTGAACGA
>AYLM01002528.1:0-15698 GCA_001625345.1 Cairneyella variabilis | reverse complement strand
TAGTGAGGGGGGTGGAAAAGTCACGTGGCGCACAGTCCACGGAACCCTTTGTACATAGATTTATCTGGATGTCTACGTCCAAGGACGATCTAATGGTATATATGGTATATATAAGCGATGTCCATCCAAAATGGCAATGAAATTCATCCGCTCGTTCCTGCACGCAGTCATTTTTTACTCTCATTCCATGGCACTTTTCGCCTCCGAACAGTCATAGTAGCCTTCATAGGCGGAATGATAGCTCCGGCCACAAGGCTGTTGGGTGGCCTCGATGCAATGGGTTTGATATCGTAGTTCATGAGGATGTATGCGAGAAGAAGCTTCATCTCTACCGCTGCGAAGAATCGTCCTGGACATGCGTGGCGACCGTGGCCGAAGGAGCTGCAGAAGTCAGCATTGAAACTCTATACAGTTAAGTATGCGAGTGATACTCACAGAAACGTATCCGAAGTCGTCACAGTCGCCAAATTCTTTGACTCCAACACTTTCTCCAGATCCGCCTTCCGCTCATCACCATACAACTTGACCTCCGCCTCCACCTCGACCCGAGCGCGAGAGAAGCGAAAAGCGTCGTAAGTCCTGGCATTCTCATAAAACCTATCATCGTGGTGAATGGAGTAAGTCGCAGTCCCAATTCGAGTCCCTGGCGCAAGATGTAGACCATTGGCCATTGTAACTCCTTTCGGATCAACAACCAAGCGGTCCATGCCATGGCTCATGAACGTCGATATCCGCAGACTTTCCCTCAAGGCACTATCAGTTTTAACCAACTTTCCGAGAGCATTTTTGTCCCATTTCCCTCCATTCTCAGAAAGTACTTGGGATATCTCTTCCCGGAGTTCACGCACATACTCTTCAGCATTCGGCGAGGAGGCTAAATCAAACAGCAGATTCGTCGCACTGAAAGTCGAGGTGTGGATGGCAGCAAAATTGACGACCATCAACCGCAGCGCGATAGACTTCGGCGTTCGCTCCTTCGGATCCGCCTCGTCCTCTATTTCTTGCAGATGCCAAGTGGTAAAGTCGTTCAATTCCTCTGGCAGTACCCCCGTCTTATCGGCTTTCTTTAAATCCTCCATTCTCTGCCGAGCAAAGGGAATGAGATGTTTCGAAGCTCTGTAGAAATGGTAATGGTTGGGCAAAAGAAAGATCCATCGCAGGAATGGCTTTAGGACCCATGGCAGGAGGTTGATGAGTGCTCCGCTGATAGCGACATCTTGCGCAAATGCGCCTGCCCATTTAAGGTACTCCTCATTGCGACCTATTCATGTCAGCATTTCCTCTATGTTGTGCTCGAAGTGCGTACATAGCGGCAACCCAACAAACAACCGATTCGACGTCCTCGTCACAATCTGCGCCATTGTCTCGAACACATTGATATCCCTCCACTCCTCCTTATCTCTTCCCCAGTACTTCTCAACCCCATTATCCAACTCATCCACAATATCTGGTATCTTCGCGCCCAGATTCCTCGTCAATTGCCTTCGTATGACCGCCAATTGAATGGGGTTTCGCGCCATCGCGGGGTCCAGCATCGAGTAGTCCGTCTGCAAGATCTCCCGCTGCATCGCACCTGCGTCGAATGTATTGTCTCCTTGCTCAGCAATCCAACCTACCTCGCTCGCAGGAACCATGATCATCGAACGGTCAACTTTAGGGAGGACATAGCTAGAGCCGGAGACGGAGTACTGTGTATTGTCAGAAGTGCTAGGACTAGGAAGTTGGGAGGTGGCAGACCTTGCGGTACCCATCTTCCAGAGTCTCGAGCAGCGCTCCCACGGCTGCGAATCTCGTCCGTAGATCTGAGAAGAGTCCATCCTTCACGCCTACCCAGGGGAGACCAGCTGGTACGTCTCCTTTCGTTGTGGGTTTCGAGAGACTGGTGTAGCCCACTGCAAAGAGGATTACCAGGCCGGCGACCAAAGCGGAGTAGTATTCAAGAGCCATTATTCCTCGAGCAGACCTTTACCAGGGTCTCGGCAATCGTGGTCAGAATTGACTTTCTCGCCAACAAGGAAATAGAGGAAACAGTTCCAGATGGATTCCAGGGTCGGAAGTAGGAGAGGACCCCGCATATTTATTGCAACCTCGAGGAACAGGTAAATATCCCGTTCGAAATACGGCGCTACCAATCAGTAGATATGGTTCGTAAATCGCTGCCCTGAGCTGCGCGAATGACCGCGCTTCCCGTGTCGTTGCAGGGTCGAGGAGCAGGAATTCCGTCCCCATGATTGGGTGTTTCATCTCAACGTAGGGCTGTGATGAGGACAGGAGTTGCTGTATTTCGATGCATTGAATTTATTCGTCTCTAATTCACAGAGCTCGGTTTGAAGTAAATGGTATTTTGAGGTCTGTTCGAACCATACGATGTTGTTGAGAGGAGAGCCGGACTTCGTGGGTGGGGAGAAGCTGCTGAACTTACGATGCCGGCTAAACTTGCCCGATCGCAATTTCTCGCCCAAGATCTCCAATCACCATCTATTCTTCCTTACCAAGGGAAGACTTTGAATGCCTTCAACTCCTAACTTGGGCTTCTTGTCTGAAGTATCAAAAGCCGAGGCTCCAAAGTGCTGTATATCTACCTATTATCGGTCACAGTGGGATCTTCCCCATACGAAGCAAGAGGACGTGCACTGCGGATAGGTGATAAATTGCGTTGAAATTCATGTTTCCATAATTTCAAGCAACTTGTGGTGGCTCTTTATTTGCAGGTTCGTTGGTCTTGTACACATAATTTGGGGACATTCGATCGTTCGAAGTTACGCAATGAACAATTTGTCGGATCGTGGGATTTTGAACTGTCCTTGAACAGATGATGAAATTGTCCAAATTTAGGAATGGAGTCAGATGGTTAGGTGTCCTCGCACTTGAGAACTTGAATGATTATGAATTTGATATATGGCCGCCGGTCTGCTGCCTCCAGTCAGTGAACATCTGAAATTACCCAAGAATTCGGGTTCAATATCTACATACAGCCCTACTGAATATCAGTCGATGTTCCCTTTTTGTACTTGGTCTATACACAATTTCAAATTTGACTAGAAGTAATCTTATGAAAATTCCTAATCGCGCAATCTCGCTCAAATCAATGCAAGAAAACAGTTCGAACTTTCTCGTCACAATCAACCACCGCCTCACCATCCATAATGCCATGGACATACGCGTCACCCACGAAGTCGAAGTTCGATTCGCCAACAGCGCCTCTCGGCCTCAAGACGAATGGGAAATTGTACCCAAACAATACCCAGGCCTCGTCTCGTGCTCAAGTACCGTGCGATGAAGTCGAGCACCTCATACAGAAATTACGGCGCGAAGAGCCGGCAAGATAGTGGCACAAGATGACGGCTACACCTTACCCTCAACCCGGACAGAAAGGACTATGAATGCTTCGTTCCTATGGAGGGTTTTGCCATCATACGAGAGTGGGATATCAAGCCTTGGGAGCAGAGAGAAGGACCTATGCGAGGTGAAGGGGCGGACTGGATGATGGGCATTTACTGCAGTCCGATTCCCAGGCATGATGATTTGAAGATGGTACCAGCAACTTCTCCATTCTCAGGTAGGGCACTTCTCGTGCACCAAATGTCATCAACAATAGACTTGATTAGATCACTGAAAAGCCGAGCACTATGCGAGTTCGAAGAGAGCGAACAAGGTGTAAGCCAGGGATGCTATTGGTGGATCAAGGCAGGTCATGTTGACAGAGGCTATGTACACCAAACACCTCGAGCAGATTCTCCATACGGCTCGAGTGGTGCCGACCCTGAACCTAGCACGGATAACCCAAGTAGCCATACCCATAGTGTGCGCGAAGCAGCGAGCCATAGAACTGGAAGCGGCAAGTCAAGCAGGAAGAATCCGAGAAGCGACAAAAGCAAGAGTAGTGATAAGCGAGATAGAGATGTCAGAAGTAGTAGTAGCAGCCAGAGCGGTGGTCGACATGGCAAGAAGCCAAGAACGTAACAGAGTGTACTTGGAAAGTTTCAGGGTACCATGTCTTTCAAAGCTTGAGATGCTTTAGAGGGGTTGCAAGACTTATGACTGCGCGGAACCTGCATCACAATGAGTGAGCGTTGGTGTTCCTGGAGGACTCTGCTTTTAATCAGCGTTGATTTTCGGTGGTGCGATATTTTGGAGCTAGATTTTCTACCTGCCATTATTTTACATACATTGGGGTCGATTTATTATTTAGCTGCCCATTGAATCGAGCGTTGAGAGCCCACCATACCTTCTCATTTCATGAACTGAATCGATCAATAAAAAGTGCTTCTGAAAACCAGAACCTACTACTCAGCGAAGCATGTACAGGTGTTTTCAAGTTGACGTTCGCACCTCACACCTCGCACCAAAGCGAGTGTCGGTCTTCGGAAGATGTGATATTCTAATGCTTACTGCGGCCACCAATCCCGTCTCGAAAACCACTTAGCGCGTTTCCACGTGACGTCCAAAAGAAGAAGGTGGGAGGAGGGCGGGGTTCAACGGTCGACCAACGCTCATTTGGCAACTCGCGACGATCAATCAACTGCATCACCGGGCACCAGACGCACCATCGCGCGATTTAAGCTTAACAGTTCCTACCAGATAGGCGCCATCAATTTCCCGGCTGCCTATCACGGATTGGAGAGAGAAGGGCATGCCGGTTGCTTTCGGCACTTAGAGCTTGGCACTCCTTATCTTTGCACTGATTCATCAATCTACACTGGCACCTTCCTTTAACTTGCTGCGTTCAAGATGAGGCTTGGCCGAAGTGTGCAATGGAAGCTTTCGGCCTTCTATGGACCTTCTCCTTCTAGACATTCTCCCGCCATGTCTTCATTTACCACGCATCCAGTGATCTGCAAGCTTGGCAAAAGAGATCTAGTGAGCCCGAGCACAGAGAAGCAGATAAATAGTTTGGTATAATCATGTTTGCTGATTGTCTGTTATCTCTTCACTCAAGTCAATTCACGTACAGTGACAATGCGCTTCCATCTTCAGCACATTCTTGCCGGCCTGGCCTTGCCAGGACTCTGCTTGGCTCTTCCGGCTTCCGGCTTTGAAGAGAGGGATGTTCCGTTTGAGCTGAAAGGCAAGCGATCTTTTGTTGAGCGCGATGGAGTCAAGCGGACGATTTTCGAACACGAAGCTACTGGAGCCAAGATCGATTTCGTGACAAACTCCGGCATCTGCGAGACCACTCCTGGGGTTAACCAATACTCAGGCTATCTCTCTGTTGGCAGTAAGTTCGACATTCTCACAGGCTTTAACACCTGACTGACAGATGCAAAGGTAACGAGAACATGTGGTTCTGGTTTTTTGAGGCACGAAACAATCCAACCACAGCACCTCTGGCTACCTGGTTCAACGGTGGCCCTGGATGCTCCTCAATGATTGGATTGTTCCAGGTACGACATATCTCCTCTTCTTCCATGCCATAACTGACTTCAGCCAGGAAAATGGGCCATGCCATTTCGTGAATGGAGCTTCAACTCCATCCCTGAACCCTTACAGCTTCAATGAGTATGCCAACATGCTCTACGTTGACCAGCCTATCGGCACTGGATTCTCCTACGGAACTGATCCCGTGACTTCCACGGTCACCGCAGCTCCATATGTCTGGACGCTCCTTCAAGCTTTCTTTGCACAGTTCCCTCAGTACGAGAACCGTGACTTCGGCATCTTCACCGAATCGTATGGTGGCCATTATGGCCCAGGTCTGTTCCTCCACAGCAATGCCGAGAAGTGTTTGGCTGACAGACATAGAATTCGCCTCCTACTTCGAGTCCCAAAACGCTGCCATCTCCGCCGGTACCGTCACAGGCCAGAACATCAACCTCATCGCCCTAGGTATCAACAATGGCTGGTACGACCCGATCCTGCAGTACAAAGCATACATCGACTTCAGCTACAACAATACTTATTCACCTATGATCTCTTCTTCTCAGCACACTTCATACATGAACACTTACACCAAGAGCTGCTTGCCTCTGCTCGAAGAGTGTCCTGCTACCACCGGATCCAACTCAGCTTGTGAGAATGCAGACAATACGTGCTATAATGACATCGAAGGCCCATTGTCCGAGATTGGAGACTTTGATGTGTATGATATCCGTGAGCCAAGCAATGATCCGTATCCACCGGAAACATATGTTACGTATCTGCAGAGCTCATCGGTGATGAGCGCCATTGGGGCGCAGAGCACTTATGCTGAGTGCCCGGATGCTCCTTATAATAAGTTCACGGCCACTGGTGACGGTAAAACCTACCCTTTACCATCTCATCGCCTCCCATTGCTAATGCCATCCAGACTCCCGCTCGTTCCTCGCAACCCTCTCCACCGTCGTGCAATCTGGAATCCAAGTACTGATTTGGGCCGGTGACGCCGACTGGATCTGCAACTGGTTCGGAGGCCTCGCATCCGCGAACGCCATCTCCTATTCCGGTCAAACCCAATTTGCGTCTGCAGCTGTCGAGAGCTACACGGTCAATGGTGTCGCGAGTGGGACATTCAAGAGTGTTGGGAACTTGAGCTGGTTGAGGGTTTTTGCGGCGGGGCATGAGGTGCCGTATTATCAGCCGGAGGTGGCGTTGCAAGTGTTTAAGCAGACGATGATGAAGGAGGCAATTTCTTCGACTTGAAGGGTTGATTAGCACGGGTTGTAGAGTTCGTCATGCGTGTGTTGAATGAGAAGGACTTCGAGTTTGTTGTAAGGAAATGCAAAATCTCGATTCTCCGTACCCGGACCAAATCAAAACTTTTCACCCTGCCCACAAAGCTCCCCCACCCAGAACGCACTCCAGAGATCAAGACACCCAGTCCCTTCCCAAACTTCAAAAATCTCCTCCCTGACCATGCTCAAAATTTTAGGTTGCGTCCAGTATTAGCTCTGATCCAAAGACTCTCCCCCGTCGCCAGTATGCGACCCTCATCATCCAAAATCTCACCCTCTATCACAAATGTCTTCTCCTGTTCCGTGATCTGCTTCATCTTCGCAATTACCATGATGGTTGATGGCGTGCGAATGGGTCTCAAGTACTTGACGTTTAGGTAAGCTGTGACGGTGCGTGAGGAGAGACGAATGCCAGTGGAGTCGGTGTTGATTGTCATGAGTCTACTCACGGTCAGCATATTTTACAATTTTTGAAGTTGATCAAATTGAAGGAGTGAAGGTGAGAGGTGAAGTAACTTACGTTCCAAACTCATCATCCAGCAAATTAGCCACCATGACTCCATGAAACATATCTAGATGCGCATTCAAGTACGTACCGAGCGTCATTAGAGTCCTGATCTCTGGCGTGTACGACTCGAAGTTGCTTATAATCGGATCGGTATTGCCTTCAGCTTTGCGAAGGATGGTGGTAAGGAATGGAGAAGAAATGTGCATGGTCGGGATGATCTCCATGGGAAGTGTTTGGGGTGTGTGTCGAACTCCAGTCTTGCTCTTGGGGTCTCATCATGATGAGTATGGAGTTAGTGCTTGGGTTTTAGTTCATAGTTAGTTGTGAGTTGTTGAGCAGGGAGGGAGGCATAGCTTCTTCGACTTATATAGTACCTAGGTACTGCGTCGCAACTTTTCTGCTTTTCGGCCGACGAAGGTGGAACTTGAGGAAAATCCTCGTGACTCTCACAATGTCGCGATATTATGTCTTTCTTGGTGAAATCAATATCACAATGATTTGTTTGGATGGACCATTTCCTGCCGTTTTGGGATGGAGAACTTTTGTGAGCAAGAAATAAGCATACTACATATCTTGGTGTCTTCCCAGTATCATTCACTGAATTAGCTTCATTCAAATAGGATAATTTTTAAATTGCGTATTCGAAAATGGTAAACTTGACAATCTGAGCTTCTCAATTGGGTACTGAAAGTGTTTCGCTCAAGGAAATGGGGTCAAAGATTCCAAGACCAAGACTTGAATCCCTTCGCGGACTTATACTGTGAAGTCCAGCAGATATATCTGAAAGGTTGAAAAATCACATGAGCTTACAAAAGATATCTATCGCTGACAAATTTGCACGCATTCAACCCTATTGAGTCCAAGTTGGAGGAGAATTATCCTCTCGCAAGCGAATCACATATTTCCCAATTGCCTATGATTTCGTCAGTATATTCTACGCATCAGCTGCGATGAAGTACTTACCTTCCCTTCTCCAATCTTCTGTCCTACTTCTGAGAGATTCTCTAGCGTGGTCATATGAACGGTCGGCTTCACATGACCATCCTTCAGGAAAGTAATTGCCTCCTGGATATCTTGTCGTGTTCCGACAGCTGAACCGATGATCTTGATTCCCATGTCGATGAACAGCAAAGGATGAAAGTTGACCAGCTGAGTCGGTGGTGGTATTCCAAGACAAACAAGGGTTCCGAATGGTCCTAGCATCTGTAGAGCATCTTGATATGCCTTGCCGGAGCCTGCACAAACGAGAACTGCGGCAGCGCCTCCGTCCGTCGTCTCTTTGACCTCTGCAATTGCATCTTTGGTCGCGATGACATCGATATATAATTCTGCGCCGAGTTCAAGACAATATTGCTTCTTCTCCGTGCCAGCATCAATGGCAATCGTTCGATACCCCATTGCTTTCGCATACTGAATTCCAAGAGATCCAACGCCGCCACCAGCTCCACTTATCACAATCCACTGACCTGGCTTCGCTCCACAAATCTTCAACCCCTTGAAAATAGTCACACCGCCACAAAGAATGGGAGCAATGAGATGATCTTCCGGCCCCTCAGGAATCACTGTAATATACCGATACGGCACGACAGTGTACTCAGCAAAGGTCCCATCAATCTTTCGTCCAGAATTCATCTGCGCCATGCACCTCACGTCCGCACCCTCAATCTTACACATGGCACATTCTCCACATACATCTCGCTGCCACGCAACACCCACTCTCTGGCCAATCTTCACTTCATTCTCCGCCAATCCAGATCCAAGTTTCACGACTCGACCAACTCCCTCATGGCCGAGAATTCGCTGAGTGGGCCCCAAGGCTCCAGATGCGAGGCCGATATCAGTCCCACAAACTCCCGTGACGGTCAGTTGGACCAAAACATCTTTCGGTCCTATTATGGGGAGAGGCGCTTCCTCGATCTCGAAGCGAGGTTTGCTTCCTTCTTCGCGCTGCAATTGAATGTCAGTTTAAGGCAGCTTGGCCCGGGATGAGACATACCACCACGATCGCAGTTTTGTGAGTCTCGGGGAGATTCATGCTGGTCAATGTTTTCGAACCTTTTGATCGTCTATTCTGGAATCAGATGGAATATAAAAGGATCTCGGTCCCGAATGCCGAGGCGGATGCCGGCACGCGTCGATGAAGTTGAGATGCCGTTTGAAGTCAAAATAGGGGCAAACTCTAAAGGCGAGCTGCATAACCTTACCCCATTACCGGTGGCGGCTGACAAACGATGCGAGTGGCAGATGCAGCATGTCGCACGACTGAGGGATCATCCCGAGCGAACTCTATTCCAGGGATGAGTAATCATTTTGTCACCCTCATATTATGCTTCATCTGCGGAGGCCGCGGCCAAAAATCTTGTCCTGGCAGGGGTGCGGCGCCGCATCTCGCTTAAGTGAGAGCACTTTGGCTGAGCAACGGGCGTACTGCCTGAGAAGCCTGACGCATTTCCAGTTATAGTGATCGCTACAGGCGTCAGCCCCTGAACCAAAGGCCTGAAGAGCCTGGAAGAGCCTAAACTTACAGCGCTCTCTCGTTGCTACGCAGCCTGTGTGACGTTTAAGCGCAGCTTGACGCTGACCCCCGCCAGGACAAGACTTTTGGCCGCGGTCTCCATAGACGGTTGCCATATTCGGTAATTTTTCTTATACTAGTATGTCGAAAAGGAGGATGATAGGATGACGGGAGAATATATATGGACCTAGTCAGGTGATTGAAGACAAGGGCAGTCCTTGTTAGTCCGATGAATCCCCCCGCATTCGGGATAACCCCCCAGCCAGATAGCCGGATTCATGATTCCGATGGGAGTAACTCAAATGGGACTCTCGACTTCTGGAATCCTTTTGAAGTCAAGCTCTGCCTTTTCTCTTATATTTTGATGTAGGCATCGACTTCCTTTCCTGAATATCTAAGCGTCATTGCCAACTATCGATATCACCATGGGTTCAGTCCAGAATACACCTCTTAACTGGGAGCACTTCGACAATGTCATCGCAGGCGAACTCCGGAGTAGTAAGACCATGCACCAAGGTGTAAATCCCTCAGATAGGAAAAAGTTATGGGATGTACCTGTCGCCACCGAGCAAGACTTGGATGAAGCCGTTGAAGCTGCACGGAAAGCGTTCAAGGGCTGGTCGAAAACGACATGGGAGCACAGACAAAATGTGCTGGCACAAATGAACAAGGAGCTCACGAAACATAAGGAGGAGATGGGAAGGTTAATTATGTTGGAGGGTGGAAAACCTGTAAGTGAAGTCTAACTCTTCCTTCAGTTGAGAAATGAAGCTGATGGTATACATAGATTCAATTCGCGTTAGGAGAAGTCGATGCATCTTGTTTCAGTCTCGATTATCACTGTAGGTTCTACCTCTCACTCTCATTGGGTAGTTCCTAAGTCGTTGTAGCAAAAGCTCCTTCACCCGGGGAAGAAATCATCCAAGATGACGACGCCCTCAAGCTCACCCTTCATTACGCTCCCCTCGGCGTTGCCGGCGCCATCTGCCCCTGGAACTTCCCTCTCATCCTCGCCATGGGTAAGATCTGCGCCGCCCTCCTAACCGGGAACTGCATCATCGTCAAGCCCTCACCCTTCACACCCTATTCCGTCCTTAAGTTCGCGGAAATGTGCCAACAGTATCTCCCACCCGGCGTCTTGCAAGCCATAAACGGTGATGAGAAACTAGGACCTATGATGACGGAGCACCCGGGTATTGATAAGATTAGTTTTACCGGGAGTATTGCCACGGGCAAGAGAGTCATGATGAGTGCTGCGAAGACACTGAAGCGCGTTACGCTCGAGCTGGGCGGGAACTCAGCATGCATTATCTGTCCCGATGTCGACGTCGAGAAGATCGCTCCACTCGTCGCCCTTGGCGCGTTCTACAACAGTGGACAATTATGTGTAGCGAGCAAGAGATTGTATGTACATGAGAGTATATACAAGGAGATGCTCGCTGCGCTCACGAAGGTCGTGAAGGGGTGGAAGGTGGGACCTACGAGTGAGGAGGGACTGATGTTGGGACCGGTACAGAATGAGATGCAGTATAATATTGTGAAGGGCTTCTTTGAGGATTGTGCGGTTAATGGGTATGAGTTTGCACTTGGAGGTAAGATGGGTGAGGGTAGTGGGTTTGTGGTACAGCCGGCGATTGTGGATAATCCGCCGAGTGAGTCGAGGATTGTGAAGGAGGAGCCTTTTGGTAAGTTCGCTCACTTCCTAATTGGTGCTGGAGGGCTGACGTTGAGAAGGTCCCATCGTCCCAATGATGCCTTGGTCGACGGAAGAAGAACTCCTCACTCGCGTCAATGACACACGAACGGGTCTCGGCGGAGCAGTCTGGTGTGCTGATATTGAGAGAGCGAACAGACTCGCGAGTCAGATCGAGGCAGGCACAGTATGGATAAACAGTTTTGAAAGGCCACTATCTCAAGCCTTCTTTGCTGGTCACAAGGAGAGCGGGATTGGTGGGGAGTTGGGAAAGCATGGGTTGCTGTCATATATGAATCCGCAAGTGATCCATTGGTATAAGGGCGATGTTGGAAAGGTGGCGAAGATGGGGTGAGCCATTTTAACGGAGTGTTAAATATCAAAGTAACGTTCTGCGCAAGATCGTCTTTTCCATCTGGTCCAGATTGATGTTTGGATTCAGAATTATTACTTCCCTAAGTTACGAAACACTGATCATGTGCTGTCTTTATTCGACTCACACGACATAATGGCTTCTGTTCACCTACTGTGAAGGCTTGCAGCTGTAGCATGCACCGGGGGAGGTTTTTCCGAAAATCTATTCAGCGAGTGTGGTGCCTGAATTTTAGAAGGTTCGCGCTGAAAATTAGCGAGTCAGTGCCTGCAGCTGAGACAGCAGTGGACCCGAGCATTTCTGAAACCCAGTGTAGTCGGCAATTTCTACTTCACACACACCGACCTCCATCAAAGGATCGGGACTCGATCTCAAAAAATGGAGTAATAGGACTGCGCTATTTGGAGCGAGTCATTAAAAGACTTGATTCTGTTCGTTCTCTTCACCTCGAGTTCACTTACAAAGCGAGAGACGAGAGACGAGAGCCAGGCACGGACGCTTTCATCCGTAATCGCTAGCTGCCCCTCGTTACAGTCCTTGCGTGTGTCATTCGCCCATCTTCCATTTGAAGACCCTTTGGGTGCGGCTAGACTTGATTCTCTCTTCCAAGGAGCGCATCATTTGGCCAATCTGAGAAGTCTTTGTCTGGAAACCCCTTCACGCAAGTCCTAGCGCCTTGCATTCGCTTTATCATACTAGGCTTAAATAAGCGAGACCCACACACACCCACTATATTTTTTGCCTTTTAGTCCATTTTTTCACTCACGTTACACCAAATCCACTTAAAAATAGGTCGAATTCGCAAGACTACTTATAAGGAGACCTCTTCCACTATAATAAGTACAGTTTAGACTTAATTTCAAAACGGACACTCTATCCCTTTAGTTTGCAAGCTCGGGCAGCTACCCCGCGGCACTAGTGAGGGGTATTATCGATAGAGCCAAGCTCTACGGCAAAGACTCCTTCCGTTCTAAGCCCAGACCAGGGCCCAAGCCCAAGACAACTGCCCATAACGATAGGGCACTTATTCATTACGCAGACAAGAATCCAAGAGACACTCTTTAAGCTCTTGCAACTCCCTCTAAATCTATTAAGCAACTCGACCGCAACCAGAGACCGTTCCAAATGTTCCAAACACGGTTTATATCCCTCGGTTCACCGAAATCGAAGACGACGAACCAGTGGACAATGGTACAATTCCTGGGCCCTAGCACCAACTTGAGAGACTAGAACAGATGCGGAAAATAGCGACAACGCCCAAGACATCGTACAAAGCGATGTTCCAAGTGATACAATAGTCGTTGCAACAAAGACTCCCAGAACCTCGCCAATTGCCTCCGCCGGAAACCACTCCCGAACCTAGGATGTCGAGCCCTCAGAAAGATCCTTGAGAATGCCGGCAAATGCAAACGCCGCCCCGCATTAAGCCATACCTTAAGCCAGAATATAAGAAAGCACGCTGTCAGGGTACGGGGCTACGTGACGCTGACGCAGCCTGAAACGCGGTCTATGCGTAAGGGGTTATAACCTCATGTCGGCGGCATGCCCTTCTTCCCTCCTTATCTATTGCTCTTAGTCAATAGAGTACTGTCTTGTCTGTTATCTTGAAGTGCTGCCTTGACACACGCAGGAATGCGTAGGGCTTAGAAGAAGGGCAAGAGGGACTGGAATAAGGTCTATTAATTATGTGAAGGTGCAGGCAAAAGGGTAAAGACTCAATTGATCGAATACCTATTGTACAAAGATCTAAAGCTAGAGATGGAAGAAGAGAGGGTGGGAAAAGCCCTGACTATATAGCCGGATGGCGGATCACATGATATAGCGGGGAGTCAGGGCAAGGTTCTGAACCGGTGCCCTGACAGGCAGAAGCTATTGACTCTTAATGTTAGCATGCTTAAGAGACTTGATCTTTATTTGAAAAATAAGGGCGGCTAAATTAAGTATTAAATTAGCTATAGACTGAATGAAATTGCATGTGATTTGGACATGTGGTTGAAAAGTTATAGTGATTTTAATGGCGGAGCTCGGAAAAAGTCATGTGGCGCGCAGTCCACGGAGCCCTGTTGTACATGGTTCATGGATTGAAACAATTTAATTCCTTCATGACGAGCTGTCATTAGATGAAGTGAAGCTGTACAGCAACTCTTCAAATATATGGGATGACGTATGGTTTTCTACTCTACCAGAAAACGTGGTTCACCCGGAAAACTGCTTGCAGTGCCGGATTGAGCGGTATATCACACATCGAGGACCGTTCCCATTTGGACCTCACCCTAGATACCATCCATGGGGAAGTATTCCATGGGAATGGGATGAAGATAATTCGTTTAGCTTCGGGTATAGACTTCTGAGGCAGAGGGACGGTGAATGCAGAGCATATGCGCATAGATTAGTCTTCTCTGGTCGATATTTGAAATTTATTTAGCTACGGCTCCGCATTATAATGATCTTGAATCCTGTCCTGACATCTCGGATTCTCAGCCGTTAGACACACTCATTCGCTTAGCTCTTTTGGCATGCAATCCTATTCTTATATCTTCTAGTCACTTTCATTACTAATATAATGGGTAACTACTAGCATTTGTGGAAGCATTAGTTAGTTAATTTACGACTAGTGAGCAAGGATGACATTTTCATAGTGGCGAAGATAGAAGGGCCGCCGTTTTGAGTAATTATATATACCGAGCTTGCTTTGCAAGCAAATTGTTAAGTTCTCTGTGCTGCACTGCTAGAGTTAGCGCATAGCTAAGTGCTCTGTAAGTAATTGCAATTACGCAGTAGGTTAGAGTATCACCTGATCCGTTTCCTTTCCAAACTGCTTAGTCTGAAGCCAAGTCTTATAAGACACGCGGTACCTGCCTCAGAGTTTTCTTACACTGCAAGAACATTTCATTCGACGCCGCTTCATCGCCAAGAGAAAATGGAATACCCCCAGGATTACCATGCTGGCTTGCCTTCAAGCCGATAGCGCCTCACCCTCTTAGCACGTAGCTCTACAACTCCATTCACTCGATCGAGACTTGCTCCTGAACAAATCACCACTTTCAACAACGGTTACGTCGACAAAAAAGCGTTCGTCGTCACTAGTCGTCCCCTACGCGAGAAATTGGAAGCCAGACTCAGACTTACAATCCGAAAAATATTATTTTCGGCTTACAGGTGGATATCCGTAGATTTCTTGCGTCATGAATACGATGGAATAGAGAAGAATAATCTAGTGGGAATCTTGATTACAGTGGAAAAGGACCAGATTGATCAAGAGTAGCAGCGCAGAGAATTGTGGATATCTTGGTAGGAGAGTGCAAAAGTAAGTCCATTATTTTCTATTCGTTTATAGAGGGGATGTATCTAGGTTTGAGAGTCCTTGCGTTAAATATGGCTCCAGAGTCGGCTTGGAAGACTTCGAGGAGAAATGTGGGCCCAGCGGGAGAAGATGATTATGGCATGGAACCACGTCTCATTCCCGATGACTGCACTCCAACTGAGTCATTTATTGGAGCTGGTGGCTACTGCTATACTCTCGGAGGCTGTCTTCTTGTGGACGGTAAGCCTTATGGGTTAACCAGCAGAAATATTGAGTCAGAAGATCCAAGCAGAAGACTGAGGAAGAAGGCCTCACAAATTGAAGACGAGTATCATCTGAACCAGTTTATAAAAAAAGCATTGATCTTTAACCCCCCCGCCAAAAAAAGAGAGATGGTCCACATATTGGTGATCGTCGCAGCCGCCGCTATTTGCGGACTAGGAAACTGAGAGGAGGGGAATAAACTCGCTTTACATGGTTCATCGCACTCGGTCTCACTCGCCTTCATCTGGCCCGAACATGAGATATACCCTAGACGCAAGGAGAGGTCAGTAGTACAGTGCTGGGGGAAGGGGACCCGACAGCAGGACTTCAGGCCTGTAGACAAGTTAGTTAAGAGTTATTGCAAATTTGATTGCAAAAGCGTCAATTATTC
>AYLM01002527.1:0-14338 GCA_001625345.1 Cairneyella variabilis | reverse complement strand
AAAAAAAAAAAAAAAAAAAAAAAAAAAAAAAAGAAGAGATCTTATTTCGAGTATAAAGTGAGGTCAAAGATGATCGGTCCTTACAGGAAGCGGTCTCACTACGCGGCAGAAAATAAAGCTGGGTGTGGATGCGGGAAGGGAGAGTTGAGCGGTATTTTGCGGACCTAGTACAGTCTCGAAAATGTTGCGCTTTTGAACCGTCATATGTACATTCAAGCCGCCTGACAATATCGTGACGTGAAAGTGAAAATGAAACGAATCAAAGTTGACCGGTTTGAATCCGCCAGGCCTGGAGTCTGTCGCACTCATGTAATAGCAGAAGATGAAGATCCAATTCGTAGTGACCTCCAGACCTGTAGCTCTTCCGAAAAAATCTTAACCAGTAGCTGCAAAGGTGGAGTTGATCGGTCCATATTTGATGTTGGAGTAGGTGACAGAGGCACCTGGTGATGCGGACTCAACATCAGCTGGAACACCTGAAGTGACAGCGCAAGTTCCACGAGCGGCACCTGGCCCGGTCTTGGTGGTTGGGTAGGTGGAATCAAGCCAGAGCATGTTGGCATAGTGATCATCCCACACAGACATGACGAGAGTCATGCCAGCACTGAGTGCACTGCTCATTGATGCCATACCACCATGAGTCTTGAAGGTGTAGGTGTCGCCGAAGGCCGCTTTTTGAGCATCACAAAAGGCCGTGGTGATGGAATTACCAGTAACGTTGGCAATCTGAGATTGAGAGTTCGGGATCACTACTCCATTCTGGACGTAGAATCGTTTGATCTCAGTGAGAGGGTTACCAATGAATTGAGTCACAACCGTGAACACCTTGGAGGTATCAACCGTCATACCTGCTCCGTAGAAAGAGGTATCACCCATTCTGTAGGAGTTGAAGTCACATCCGTCAGGGTCGCAAGTTCCGGCATATCGGGTAGCTGAGTATGTGCCTCCGCAAGCATCGCCAGAGCACATGGTCTGCGAAACGGTATCACAGGAGTGCGGTGTCACAGCAGCTGACACAGAGTTTGCCTCCCAAATATCCATCTCGGCACAACAAGAGCCATGGCCCCCAACCCCAGCATTGGCATCGTTGCTTGAAGGTTTCCATCCATCGACGTTACCCTGTAGATCATTGTCAGCTTTTGCTCATATCGTTTATTGAAACCGAGGCAATAACATACCTGACCGTTGATGAACTTCAAGTCTCGCGGGCATTGCGAGTCGCAATATCCAACACCATACTTAGCACCAGCCTTGTTGGTAGAGTATCTGGCCATTCCACCATCCTTGTCCATAGTGACAAAATACAGTGCTCCATTGAGGCCGCAAGGCAAGTTCGAGACGTCGACGTCGAACGTAAACTCCTGATTCAGCAGATTGAACTGCATATATGAAGTGTCGGTATCCATGAGATACAAGCGAGATCCAATGTTGGTGGCATATGTGCCCTTGGTGACGAACGTGAGCTTCAAGGAGTTTCCGCTTGCGGTAACACCATATGTGCTGGCGTAGTCGGCTCCCTCGAGTGCGCAGTTGGCAGCACATGCAGTGTCACTAGGGCAAAGGGTTGCGTTCCAGGTATTGCCCGTGTAGCAGTTGGTATAGCTGCCGCTCGTCTTGTCGTGAACCCATCTCCAGTTGGAGTCAATGGTGACCATTCCATTCACAGTGGTGCAGCTTCCAGCAGCAGTACATTTCTGAATTGTCATCGACGGGTGGGTCTCCGTTTGCAGAGTCCCCACCTGCTGGCCTCGCACAACTGCGGCAGCCAGCGAGGTTGCTACAGCGAGAGTTCGATACATCGTTTCGTGAGGACAAGCTGATAACGGCGTTGGAGTTTGCCTCGAAGGTGTTGATGAGCGTAGACCAAGAATTCTTGGAGGATGGAACTGGACATTTATATTTCCGGACATGGTCTATGCTCACGCTTGAGAGATGCACATCTCACGAGGCCCAAAGCATAGTGAAGGCTCTCGCGCGGATAGACGGGAGATTGCCCCATACAGCCACGACTGCTATGGTGGCGATACTGGAATTGAAAATAAATTGCAAGGACGCTGGACAGCGAGTCAACGAATATAGGCAAAGCGGTTTACACAGCAAATGAGCAGAGGGTGGGATACCTGGAAGCAGTATCGCCGTGAATGATGAGTACGGAAATGGATGCTTGTCAACTCGTAGTGACCTGCATATTGCCTGTGTGAGATTGAAATTCTAAAGCCACGATCACTTGAAGAACCTCATGAGTGGGCGGAAGTTGATGTTGCAGCAGGGAGGCGACTTCTCGATTTAGGTAAGCCGTATACAGCAATAAAATCAGTTGTCCAATTAGCAAAGTAAACCTATTGGTAAATGTAGTAGCCACATGTCTTGGTATTATGCACTCCCAAAATATCCATTGGAAAAGAAAAGACTCTACTGAGTTGAAAGCATAAGATCTACGAAGATTCGTGTGTGGGCCTGATAAATCCTGAGTGGTGGAAATGCTTCTCCAGGAAACATGAAGGCAGTCTAATTTACAAGCTACACTTCGCAAAAACATCCTTCCTAGAGGGTTCCATGAATATTAGGGACCAAACTTGAACTCTTGTATGACTATAATCAACCGATCGATGTCAATTCTGGGCTCACGGGAAGTGTTTGCCAAGTAGATACGTCTTCCGAGGGGCCGACCGGCTAAAACAAACATATAAGGGGTTAAAGAAAACACATGAGCGTGACCAAAGAACTTGGAGTAAGATTGTAAGTAAAAGGTGATAAGATACAGGGATGAATTATTTAGATGATATGGGTGGAGTGATAGATGAGGCGGCTTTAGTGTGAGAACAATCTTGGATTCAATTCCCCCGCCATGAGAGCCCCTGAACTCGGCAGTGGCATGAATACCCCGATCCATTATGAACCCCCCCTGGTCCTATTGTAATGTCCTTGGAGCACTTGCGTAGAGTTGTGAACTTATTCGTGGTTGAAGTGACGTTGGAATATACAATGCGGGGTCCGGGACATTTGCTGCATAGTACCCTGCAACACCGGATTCGGCAAATATAAACTCGCATTGCCAAATTGTCTGTCAGACGCATTGGTAAATAAACCAGATAAGTCACTACACAATTAGCGGAGCTAGAATGACACTGTGTCGGTCGGTAAGGGGGTTTTCCGCACTCACAGGGTAGATTAAAGCGCTCATCTCCGAGCGACTCACTCTCTGTTAGCAGACTTGGATTCAAAGCTCTCAAACAGGGGATTCGTGCTTTAAAAATCCACCAAAGCTATGTCAAATCCACGAGCAGGACTGAAGTCGCATGTCAATACCCCACATTCTATACTCGGTCGTCAAACTCTGATGCTCATCAATTTGGATGGACTTTGCTCTTGAACTTTATTTGAATGTTCTCTTCGCTTCTCTCCAGGTATCGATGAACGTGATATACCAGTCGTGGTCAAGATAGATTGAGTAGACTTTGAAAAAAATCACCGGAGCCAATCGAATTGATGGTCAACATAACGCTTCTTTACCAGCACAATTTTGGATAATTATTTGATTAAAATGGCGTGGAAGAACAATTCATCCTGATTTGAATGCGTGGTCCGCACATTTATGTCGGAAATGAGTGGGAGATACTTCTATTTCCTCAATATTTCCACTGCCGAGAAAGCATCTCCTGATAGACGATACTACCGATGGTCACATAAGCAATCTATTTGATACTAGCGGGTAAATTGTCAACCCCGGATTCTACGGCTGGGCACCCACTCGGGAGCCTCAAGCCACCCGTGATGAAATGCCATCGCAAACATGTGACTAAGTGGGTCATCTGCGAGCCGTACCCCGGGATTGAAGAAATCCCCAGAAAGGCTCCAAGATTTGGCAAGGATTATGAGTTGAAGAGCATGACTTGAGGGGAAAGCCTTGGCGTCCAGGAGCGAGATGGAAACGGAGAACTACGTTCCGAGAAATACTAAATGATCGAAAATCATTACAATGAAACAAGCTTGGCATGCAGAGTTGGAATGAACAAACGAAGAACAAAGAGTGGTTGATTCTGCATCGATAAAGCATCCCGGAGGCGAGCGTCTTCCTCAACCCAAGGCCGGATGCTGGTCTCAATCTCATCTCGGTCCTTCGATTTGCTGTTGCGTAACGGTTGCGAATGGCCCTTTCTGATCCTGTGCTAAATATCGAAGTATTCTTAATAAGGTCTCATCCTGATGCTCAGATTCTCTCCAATGCCTCTGTTCCATGGTCCAGGTAGGTGATGGGAAAGTCAGGGGCAGAGTTCTCAACCCACATCTTGAACTCTTGCAATTCGACTAGATGATCCTCTAGATCCCTCAAGAGAGGCTCCCCAGACCCCAGGGATTTGACTCCTTCGATGATAGCTTCGTATAGGATTGCCATAGCATCGTCGATATTTCCCAGTGACTCAAGAGTAAATGCTAGACTACCCATCGTCTCGAGCGTAACGATATGACCCATGCCGAATTTCTCAATACGGAGCTCCAGAGACATCCGCAGCCACGATTCAGATGCCTTCCTTTGGCGGCTCGAATACAAAAGCTTTGCCATGTCGGCTGTAAACTGTATGACTCGGGAGTCTTGTCGGCCGTACCGAGCAGTTGAGAGGTTCCAGTAGTGCCAAAGTAAATTATTGGCCTCCTCATAATTTCCCTGGTTGAAGCAAACCCAACCCAACTCGTATATTAAGTCGCGATTTGTAGCAATCCAAGCTCTATCTATCGTATGCTTCTCTCCGATCTCCATCGAACCCCTGAGCAAGCTTTCGGCTTCCGCAAGATTCCCCAATTTCCATAGACACGATCCTAAAAAGCCCATGATCTTGACTGTCTCGATGTTTGCTGGCCCGAAAACTTGCACGGCAAGGCTCAAGGCCCTGCGAAGAACACTTTCCGCCTCCTCCAGTTTCCCATGAACTTTATCCTGGGTCTCAAGCAGGTAGCCCAGGTAGCCAAGGGTAATTATCGTATCCGCATGACGCTCCCCGAGATATTTCTCCAGCAGCCTCAAGAGTTCCCGTTGAACCTTTTCCGCCTCATGAACACGGTCCCTTTGCGTTATGGTACGGCCAAGGCGCCCCAGAAATGTCCATGCTATCGGCTCTTCTTCGCCAAGGGTGTTAAGTCCCGCAAAACTTATCTGCTGATAAAGAGCTTCTATATCGTCGAGCTGGATCAAATGGCCCTTCCATTCAAGCATGCTGGTAAGGGCGTTGAGTTCTTTCAGCGTGTTGACCTTGTCCAAGCCATCTAAGTCATCCATCTGTGCCATCATAAGGCTATACAGAGCGCCTGCATCACTCTTATACGCCAGAAAAGCATCTATTTGCGGATAAGTAAGAACTTTAAGATAAGCCTTAGGGCTTAGCTTAGCATTAATTGGTATGGATCTCGGTCCTGCATATAACCACATCTCTAGAGAGAGTGCATCTGTAATCTCGCTATCGTTGAATGATAAATGATGGTCCAACGGCGGAGTGGTTTGGAGTAGTCGAAAAACACAGGTTCTTGCTAAGTCTCTGTAGAGACGCCACATGAGCTTCGGTGTTCGCCATCGGAGCCAATCCTTGATAAGAGGGTGAAGAGAGACATGACGAAAACCATCTTTTAATGGCTCTGGTGTTAATTCGATCAAGGACAACTGCCTCAACGTATCGAAAGCAGTATAGAAGAAGTCTGGATTCCATCGACCTCTATGTATGCACAGTGATTCTCCCAGTAGACTGTTGACTTCATAATCAGCTGGGCACGCTTTCTCCTTGGTTGTATCGAACCTTTCCAGACAGTAGGCCTGGAGAAGATTCAGTGAAATGTCACGAGAGTCAAAAAATGAGAGTAGTGTGAGGAGCCCTGACAAGCTCGTGTCTTCTTTTTTGTCAATGCCGAGGAGCTGGCCAAATGATAGCTCACAGGTTGTGAACACCGTTAATGGAGACCGTGAATCTGACAGAGACATGTTTTTGTGATATTCTGATAATCGCGGCTTGGTATCCTTCAGAATCGTTTCCTGTTTGCTAGAGAAGTGAGGAAGGAAGTCCTTGAAATGGAGCTTTCTCATGCTGATGTACGACCCGGACTGTGCAATTGCCAACGGATGGTACCCAAGGCGGTCGACAATATCTGCAGCATAACCGAGAGTGGATGAGTCAGTTTCTGATGTCTCACTGTGAAATAGAAGCAGTTTGACTCCCTCCATCTTCTCCAAGCCATCTAATCGAATGCGGTTGATATCTTCAGCAAGGTATTCGGTATCTCTGTGTCTGCTGGTGACAATGACCATCCCCATATCATTCTCCGGAATGAATTGCCGGAGATCGAAGCTGGCCGGGTCGTCGTAATTATCAAATACAGCCAACCACTTATCACGACGACTAGTAAAAATTCGTCGAGTGACACTAGCTTGTGCCGCTGTATCGAGCGTGCTCGATATCGGGTCTAACATTAACCCAACGGAGGCAAAAGACCTTTCGAGCGTCTGTCCCGATGAAGCATCAAACCAGAAAATATCTGACATATTTCTCCACCTTCGGCAGTGTTCTAGAGCAACTTGAGTTTTGCCTTGACCCCCCATAGCAGTCAAGACAACGATCGTAGGGCTTGAAGATGTGGATGAATTTCTGAATGCTGCATCAATGTGCTGCAGGACATCTTCGCGGCCAACAAAATGTCTGACACGTCTGTTTGGTACCTCGTAAAAGAGTTGGCGCGCTTCAGGGACAGAGGCAGAGTCACTCGATGGCAATGATGGATACAGAGTCCACGAGAGACCGACAACGAGTGCTAGTGTCGCGACGACGGTGGCAATGGCATTCTGAAGGTGAAATTTCTCAAGTAGCTCTGAGACATCCTCACGGAGAAACCGTAAATGGCCATTGATCTGTGGATGCAGATCGACCATCTTCTGCGCATTGGTTGCCGCTTCATCAATCTTCGCTGCTGCCGCTGTCATTGCCGATTTGACGTCCGACATGGCAACGTCCAGGGACTCGAGCAGGGTGCTACGTTTGATCAGTGCATGTTCAATCCAGCTAAATTCCCTTAATAGAAGCTATTTTAGGTACTTACGCATCGATTTGGTGTATACAAAGCGCCAATAGACTCTTCTCCTTTTCAATTCTGTCGAATAAGACGAGGATCTTGTCCTCCTTTCGTAGTATCCTCCATGAGTTCAGCGCGGTCCTAAGCTTTCCCCTCTCTGCTACTGAATAAGACTTCAAGCATTCATTGAGCTGTAGAGTGACTCGAAGACATGAATGCACGACTCGATGAACGTCCGGGGTCTGCAGCGACTTCGTCTTCGCAATAGCCTTGGCAACACTGATGAGCTGCTCAAGGTGCAAAACTCGACTCCGCGTTGACTGAGGCGCATCCTTGAGCTGTCCGTGCAGTTCAGAAAGGAATTTGATGATAGAACACAACTGGGCTGTGAGTTGCGTGCACGCCGCGATAGCACCAATTGCTGTCACCGGGTCCATGAGCTCAGCTGAAGAGACTCGCGGCCTCGCCGACCATGAAGGCTACCTATGGCGGCCCCGGTGTTTTGTCGACTCAGTGCCAGAATGGAGTCAGGTAAATAGCAAGATACTGTAGTGAAAACACATAGGGAGCGTGCTCAAAGTTCACCTCAAAGGAGATCTGGAAGCAAGGAAGGAGGAAAGCTGAGAAAATTGTGATGGCGTTTAGGGCTGTATCAGCCACACCGCGTCGCACCAATGAGATTTCAGAGCAGCGACGACTTGGCCCTGCATTGAGAAGGGAGCAACTATTAATCGAGATTTGGAAATAGAGCATGTTGGGAACTTCAGGTTAAGTGAGTAAAACCGACTTTTCTAAATCTCTCACACCTCTCTTTCAGCAATCTTCATGCCGCCTGTCGCGCCGCCACCTCTTGTTGGCGAGAGTTACCTCGGAGAAATAGACTCATCACAAGGAATAATTCCGATATTGCGTTACTTACAATATCTGCCAGATATTGGGATCTTTCTGTACTAGCTGAATTTACCTTTCTTGCTGTCGAATAACACGCTGCTGTCGAGCTAAGCGCTACAATAAAACTCATGTATATAGAGTTCATGTACGCGCATCAGGATTACAGGTTTCTTCTCTTGTAATTTGGGAATTCTAAATCTCAAGCTGTTATAAGCGATAGCCTGTATAGCCCACTGCAAAGTTCGATTGTAAGACAGAGCAACATCTGTGCTTTTCCAAGTGCGTCCCAGTGTGCCTGGAGAAGAATTTCAACATCAAGGGCTTGAGGGTATTAAATAGCTAAATAAATCCCTACCGCACAGCAGCGCCCCTTTAGCATCTTCCTCACACTCCTTGGGCCTTGAAAATCTGCTAAAACTAATACCTTGCGTATAAATTATATCAAGTTAGTGAAGCGTTCCTCAGCAACAAGAACCAAAATTCTCAGAAAAAAGATGTTGGCTGGTGTAACCTCTTCTTCATCTTCATATTAGGGTGCTGATGTCTCTGCTTCCTCTAAACCTGAGGATAAAGTGAAAATTTAGACAAAGCCTTGAGTTGCTCAGTCCCCCCTAGAGTAATATTGCGAACTGTTGTTGAATGAAGCTGTTCCGTCGACTTGGCAACTACTGTCGACCTACTAAGCCTCATGCTTAGATATAGATATACCTTGTTGTTGTATATAGCGTCTCAGAGCTGGAATAAAGAGGGCGACCAAGTCTAGGCTCGACTTACCCAATCAGAGGAGCAACATCTAGTAAGTTGCTTGGAAGGTATATGGTAACGTAAAGAGAGTTCTAATATTTAGGCTACTATTCTAGCAGCTTTTCTTAAGCTTTAACAGTATTTATAACTCGGATCCCAAAATCTTAGTAGAGTGAGGTGCTGACTCGAGAACGAGCTTGCGTACCTCACTCGAATTCAAAAACACAAATTTCCAAAGAAACATCATAATCCACTTTATAGCTTAAATCCTGATCATTGACAAGTTCGACGTCCAGTATTCAACACAATGACCGGTTGCAAGACAGACCCTAACTTCGCTCTGGAACACCGGGCCAAGAAGTGAGTTCTAGACACGGTAAAGCTCCTAGCTACAACCTTGAGAGTAACGATTGCTTAACATAGGGCCTCCAGCTATTTCGGGAGTCAAGGTATGTAATGTAGAAAGCCGTCATCGAGTATAGCTTTCTTTCAATTTAAAACGTGCTGTTGAGGAACGTTCTTCATTTGATTTTATCTCGAGGTCCTCAAGCTTGACTATTCCTGTGAGGCTCTAGTGAAGCTTATGAGTGGGTAACAGGAAACGAAGTTTAAAATCACAATGAGTTCTCCAATAGTTCTCTGCAGAATTGGAATTTGACTTTAGACGCTGTCAAGGTCCGTTAGAAGGGCTTGGCTGCAACTTTACATTTCCATGGGACATGGAATGCCTTCAAATAGTGACTTGAGGAACAAGAAATAGAACTATAAGTAGCCACTAACTCTCGCTCTCAAATCCTCATTCATGTTATAAAATCCTATAGCTTCTGCCACCTTGATTTTTGGCGCAACGAGTAAACACCGCTACTACTATATTTGGGAGGTTGGCGACAAGATCGGGACCTTGATATTTGCTTTCTCTCCTCAGCAATTGAATAGAGGGACTCCCTATAATCTCTAGTCATTACTTTGACCATTATCAGCCTTCAGATGTCTCGAGTCTGTAGATGATCACAATTAACTGCTGAGAATGCATCTGTCGCCAAATCGGCAACAGTCGTCAATGTACTCTATTTGTTTCATTGTCTGAATACTCTCCTCGCCCTGATTTGCTATATGGATCTCTAATTCGTCATATAGGGGAACGTCCAGCTCTATCTTTCATAAACTCGCTTAAACTGAGACTGTTATGTTCTCACTTCTGAAATAACGTGAACACGGTTCCAAAGATATGTGTGTTTTGACTCAGTATACAGCCACGAGGTAGGAGTCTTATGGAGTTCTGGATCCAGAGCTTAGAGTACATTCAAAGATACATTATGGTTCCTTGGTAAGTTGGACGCAATTCACACAAGCGGGCCGCAGGATCGCTGACTCTGCTACTCGATTGCTATAAAAGAGGGAGTTTCAGAGATGTGAAATGCCATGCGTTTTGCAATGCATGGCATGAGGCATGGTTGGGATTTTGGGAGAAGGCTTTTAGTCGTAGGCTCGCGAGCAGAGATCGCATGTTTGACTTGCATAGATGCGTGTATTCTGGTTGCAAAAACTTCATTAGCTAGAGTGGATGTTAAGCTACCTTGCCGTCCTTGCGACTGTCCAAGAGAGTTCCGTTGTCAAATTGGGAACTGCCGTCAAGTAATAATCTGGTGATGTTCCAAGACATGGTACTAGATGTAGGGAATATGTTGGAAGTTGGTTCAATTGTGAGGCAAAAGCCCATAACTGGAAAAGTGGGAATTTCTGGAAAGAAGGGAATTTCCAGAAAAACTTCAGTGAGGCAATCTCTATGTGAAGTACATTGTGATTCAAATTTGGAGCGACAAATGTTAAGAAATCTGGTGCTTTTCAGCCTTCTTGGGGGCTTGCCGCAAGCGATTCAGATGCCGCATCAAAAGGTAGCATTCCCTCGATCCCGTTCAAATTGAATAGTACTTCTCGACTGGACCAGAATTTTGGTTGTGAACCATCATATAAACATTATCTCATAACCTTCTGGTATCATGCATATACATCGCAATCATTATCACATCATATACACCTTCCTCCCCTCTTCTCTCGTTTTACCTACAACAATCCAACACCAACCAATCCTGCAATCGCCAAACCTCCCCAAGTCCACGCACTTCTATCACCTCCCTTTCCAGCCGCCAATGGCGCAGCACCGGTGAACGTCGTGCCATTGAATTTCGACACGCCAGTAGTGGTGGTGCTGCTGGCTTTGCCCGTACTGGTGCTACTCGTAAATCCGCCCATGGTGGCAATGATACCTCCCAATCCCTTGGCCGTGGTTGTGGTGCTGCCGAGCAATGCTGAAAGTGCTTCGGTCTTGGTACCACCCACGACGACTGATGAGCCGCCAGGTTGCAATGAAACCACGGTTCCAGAGACAGTGATTGCGGATCCGCCAGCCACCAGAGTTTGCGACGCAACGACATATTCAGGGGTGGCAGAGCCGAGGAGAGCGGAGAGAGCTTGTGTTGTACCACCGACGACGACGGAGGAGCCGCCGGATTGGAGGGAGAAGACTGTCCCGGAGACGGTGATTGCAGATCCGCCAGCAGACAGGGTCTGCGAGCCGATGACATAAGTGGGAGCAGGAGTTGAGGCCAGGACCTGAGTACTGGATCCAACTGCCAAAGTAGCGCCGTTCGACGCGAGAGCAATGGTAGCTCCGGAGACAGTGATGGAACCGCCAGGTGTAAGAGTCTGAGATCCGACCACGAAGCCGGAGTTCGAGTTCGCGGTGATGGTGCTGCCTCCGATGGTAGCGACAACTGCGGCTGTAGAGGTGGGCGAGTTGCCGCCGACGGCGCCAGCTGCGGTACTGCTTGCTGACCCTCCTGGGTTGGCCGCTGCTGCTGAGGAGCTTCCGGTCCCTGGATCAGCAATAACAGACGAGGCTCCGTTGCCTGGATTAGCAGCAGAAGCTGAGGAGCCTCCGGTCCCTGGATCAGCAACAACAGACGAGGCTCCGCTGCCTGGATTAGCAGCAGCAGCTGAGGAGCTTCCAGTTCCCGGGTCAGTAGCGACGACAGAGCTTGATCCTGGGTCGGCTGCGACGACTGAAGAGCTTCCACTTCCAGTGCCGGGATCAGCGGCCGCGGAACTAGATGCTGGATCTGCGGGAGCGGAGGTAGACGAAACTGGGTCGACTGGAGTGGTCGTTGGTGTAGGCGTCACGACGGGAGGGCTCGAGCCGGCGGCAGCGGCGCTGGAGGTGGGAACATAAGGTGTGGATGAGGTGATGGATTGTGCGATAGCGGTTGTGGATGTTCCACCGGCTTGACCAAGACCATTGGCAGCGGACAAAACGTAGGGTGGATCATACAGATTGAATTGCCAGTTGGGAGCACATGTCGACCATAATGGGTCAAGGTTTGTTACCTGGGGGGGAATTGACAGATTGGGGTAGCAAGGATTGTATGTGAGGGTGTATGGATCATCTAGAACTGTAGAGTAGCTTGAAAGTGAAGTCGTGCCGCCAGTGGTAATTGTGTCGGTATACCAAAGGACTGAAGTCGTCACAACACCGGCTATGAAATCAACCCAGAAAGTCTCGGTCAGGCTGGTGCAAGGGGCGCTCAAAAATGGTCAGTGAGTGTTCTAGCATGTGGATTTGGAGGCGACTTACGTTCCAAATGTACCAGCTACGTATGTTGTGTTGGGCATGTTGTATGAATTAAAGTTAAATGAGCTACCGTTCGTGCTGTAAGCTATCTGCGTTGAAAGTTCACCAGGAGCAAATCCCAGAGTCGTAGCACCAGTGATGGCAGATCCAATTTGTCCACAGAGATTCGAGGCCGCCAAAGATTGCAGAGCAACATAGATGGAAGGCGAGGTACTGGACATGATTTAGTAAGTTCATCAGAATAGAACGGTGCATTCGGTATACTTACAATGTATACCCATTGCTGTTGACAGCCGTAGAAATGTGGGAAATGTTATTAGCAGTGGTCGTACCCCAGTACATGACTTCAATGTCTCCACCATAAAGGGTACAAGAACTACAACATGACGACGTGGGCTTGAACGTAAATTCTGAAGCGTAGAAGAAGGCGGTGTATGGCGCATATGTGATGGTTTCCACGCCAGAACTTTGAACCGATGTATAGCTTGAGAAGCTCTCGAGCGTCTCGGTGAGTATTTGTGTTGTTGTTTCTGTGAATGTTCCACCGAGTGTGTCGGTTATAATCTCTGTCGTGACAATGGTTGCAGTTGGAAATTCCGTCTGGATAACTTCCGAGAAAGACTGCATAGTTGAGGTAACGGTTTGCACTGGTACGACTTCGACGCTCGTAAGGTTTGCTGATTGGAAGTAGGCAGTTAAACTGCTGGAGAATACGACACCACACGACGAGGCGCTGGCTATCTCGGCATCGTTGTAGCCCGTGGACGTTCTCGTGAAGCTGATCCATGGATCGATGAAGGCGGGATCAGTGTAACCATAGAAGGAGTTGGTCAAATCGGACGGATTGACATAAACATAATAAGGTTGCTCAGGGAGCCGACTGCAGTATCGTCCGTAATTTTCATTGCATGGCGGGGTGGCCAAGGACGCTGCGGCGGTGATTGTACCTGGCGAGGAGGCGGATCCAGAGCCAGAGCTTGTCGTCGTAGAACTCGGAGCCAGAGACAGGAATATCGTCTCAGTTTCTTGACCGGATGTGCTCGTGGTGGTAGTGGTGGAACTGTTGCCTCCAAACCCAATTTCCAACGCGGCAGCAGCAGAAACAAATAGAGCGAGGGTCAACATTATGCAGAGCTGTGTTTTCGATCAGGTAACGAATGACTGAAAGAAATCGGCCTCGAGACAGCAAACGTTCACAACGAATGTTGGAGGAGATGCATCATTTGAAGGCTTCTTCCAAGTGGGAGGTCGGGATATTTGGGTGGTGTGGAGGTAGAAGGTACAGTACATGCACCTTACTTCTCCGCCCATGGCTTTCGCGAATAGGATTGGACCCCCGTAATGGAAAAGAGAACGGCCTTCCCGAATCAGGTCCGAACCGCAAGGGGGATTCTCTAGTACCTGCGGTTACCCCTGCAGCGCAGGGTTTCGTAGGTTTAACCGCCTGGCCAGAACTAGATTTAAACTTGATTTGCGTGTTGTGCCGCGCTGCGCCTCGTTGCAAGCCTTCAGACCCCAACATCCAAGAATAAGCGCCGGAGATCTTACTTGCATCTTCGATACTACTTCGTACTTGTAGTATTGTACGACTGAGGCCTGTCAGGCACGGGCAAATGTCTCCAATCAGGGCAGAGCTGTGCGATCAGGCACGAGAGGCACAGAATTGCCATTCTCGAGAAACAATGCGTACTGTGACGAGGTCGATGCGAACATGATGGAGATGAAAGACGGTGACTAGAGAAGCAAGATGGTCAAAAGGATGCGAAAGGACCGAGGTTGGGCCAGTCCCAGCCACCTGAGGCAGCATTTGACCCGCAGCAGGCCAATAACGGCTGCGATATGCGGAGCGAACTCCGCCTGGGCCGGTCGATCTCTGCTTGCAGAACCGGACGACGATTTGTTGGCCATCTTTAATCGACTTATGCTTGTATGCGGCGTAGCAACTCAGCGATGGGTACACATACACAAAATAGGTACACAAAACCGTGCCGCAACTTGACAGATTGGGGCCCGGGGGCTGGGGGC
>AYLM01002526.1:0-70066 GCA_001625345.1 Cairneyella variabilis | reverse complement strand
ACTCCTCAAATGGAAGGATTAGTTGAATTACATGATAATATTATGTTTTATTTAGTACAGGCTCCATACCCTCTGTAAATAGGTAGTTCAAATCGAGTCGTTGCTTGCACCCTATATCCCTTGAATCTGCAACAGAGGCCCATGAGGAATTGCACTTCTGGAATGTCACCTATTACCTAGTCTTAAGAGAGAGTTGGCACGCCTAGGATTTGATCAGTACTTCCGTCATTGTTGAAACTGTTATCAACTAATCTTCTATTGTCAAGGAAGGCAGCCTCTAATTTTTTGATTATCCTGATAATGCTGCCTTTTGAGTCCCACCAAGGAGATCGATGTGACATTGGGATCGCTACACCGGTATGCGACTCCTGGGATGAGCAGTTATCGTCGTGATATTCAAATCATGGTTGATTGCCCATTCTCTACTCAACAAAGCACTCGGGAGCAGGGTGGGTTTTAAGCTGTTCGACCTCTTGATCGATCTTCTTGTGCCGGAGAGATATGGACGAAGCGTAAGTGCTTTTGAACCTCTATACATGTGAATTGAATATATTTACATAAACATAACCTTTACTGCACTCAGTCCATAGTCATTTCAACATTTTCCCATTTTACATCTTCTGCAGCATCATCCGCCAGCCACTCCTCCGTCACCATTCTATTTGATACGAGAAAAACTCCTCAATGAAATCCTTCTGCGCTGTCCCATTCGTCAACATCCCCGCTCCCCAGGAATCTCCCAACCACATAGTCTGATTCGCACTGCTCGTCACCGGGAAGTAAGTCAAGTTCCCCCCATTCGGATTCCCAGTCTTAATGAAGTTCGCCCAATACTCACTCATCACCTTCGCAATCGAGTAATCATCCTCGGTCCACGGCGTATCCGGATCACTGTACGGAATATTCCCAAACGCATACCACAACTCAGAACCATGGTAAGCACCACTTGTCTGGTTCGGCGGCGCGTGTGTCCAGAAGTACGTATACACGTTGCTTGTAGCGCCGCCGGCGTACCAAGCTTGTGCCCATGTCCAGGTGGAGACGCGGGAGAGATCACGGAACATGGCATTGCTGGCGTTGTTTGCTGCGTCGGTGTTGTTGGCCGGGTACAAAGAGAAGAATGTGGAAGAGAGATTGCCAAACATCTCGGAGTATTGTTCTTGGTATGTGGCGAGAGTGAGGCCTGGGTCGGGAGAGGCTCCGGATTCGTCTTTGTTGTTGCCAGTCATGATGGGGACGTCGCCGTGGTCGCCTAGGGCGAGAGCCTCTCCGTAACCGTGGGTCAGGACGTAGCCATCAATGACTGGGCGCCAAATTGGAGGTTCCATGAAGGCACTGACGTTGGCGAATGCGGTGCCTTCGAGAATCGTGTCGCTGGCGTTGTCATATTCAAGGAGAGCGGCCATGGAGACATTGCGGAGTGCTGCGATGGAAGTGACATTCATTTCGGAAAGGAAAGTAACACCTTCGGCTTCAGCAGCGGCCTTGGTACGGTAGCTGGTTGCGAGCTCGTAAGTCAATGGGTCGTGGGGTCCACGGGCACCACTCTCTGATATCACGCCAACAATCATGTCTCGTGAGAGCGGGCTGTACATCATATCCAAGGCACTGGCTGAGCCAGCTGATTGACCCCCAACAGTCAAGTGAGAACCGTTGCCACCAAATGCTGAAATCTCGTCCTTGACCCAAGAGATGGCGGCTTGTTGGTCGAGCAGACCATAGTTACCAGAGGCATTGTGTCCAGACTCGGTAGAGAGATCTGGGTGAGCGAGGAAACCGAATGGACCCATACGGTAGTTGAGCGTGACAACGACGATGTCTTTGGAAGCGAGCTCAGAGCCTTCATAGGTGAGCACATCACCTCCACCACCCTCGAAACGTCCTCCATATATCCAAACATAGACTGGTAAGTTGGAAGTCGAAGTGGCGTTGATTGGCGTCCAGATGTTGAGAAACAAGCAGTCCTCAGAGATATCGTAGCTTCCGGACGAGAAAATTCCGGCTGCAGAATAGCTTTGAGCACAGTCGGCTCCGTAAGCTGTGGCGTTTAGCGTTCCTGACCACGAAGACGCTGCTTGAGGAGCCTTCCATCTCAATGATCCGGTTGGAGCAGCAGCGAAGGGGATTCCTTTGAAGACGTTGACGGCATCGTTATACTCAGAGGTAGCACCTTGAACAAGACCGTATGTCGTGTTGACGATAGGAGAGCTCGAAGTGGCTCGGGGGTAAAAGGCTGCAGCTTTGACGGACGCACTGGCCAAGAGACCTGTGAATATCAAGAAAAGCATAATGAACGTAAATCAAACGAAGTGAGTTTGAGATTGGAAACCCTAAGGAGTAGCGGTTGGACATCTTGTCGAACGGTCGTCGAAACATATATACTCTAGTGACGATCCGCGAAACAAATGAACTATCTTATGATATGCGCTGTACCTGGCAGCAAGACGTGCAGACCCTTGTGCATTCGTCCTCGTCGTTCATCTATTTGAGTCGCGACGCAAGCATTTTGGGCTCCACAGCAGGAGAAAAAGGTCGATCTCCCGTACATGGTATTCGTGTGCAAGCTCGCATTATTTGTGATGGAACTGGCTCCTTGGGTAGAGGTTCGGGTCCGACGGCAACCCTGAAGTCATTTCAAGGTTGGATCGGGCATTTTTCCATCATGAATTGACTTTTTCTTCTGGAGAAGCTTCGGTCCCGAAGTAGTGTGGAGATCGTGGGGCTCCGAGGTGGGTATGTGGCGGCGTCGTCAACCCTGGATGATCACGGTACTTAATGCCGCAGCTAGTCATTGTGGACTAGTGCGACACTAGTTCGTGTATACCTTTGGTATAGCCTCCTGAGGTAGCTCACGTATCAATGCATCCTTCTTGCTCCCTACCTCCTCTGTCATGGGCAACAATAATGAACACTTGAACACTTGAACATGGCTTTGGCTGTATTTGACGCTGGTTTCCAATTCTGGAATTGATATGAGGTTGATTTTGAGGTCCTACGCATGTCAGAGAAACATTGCAATCACCCTGAGAGTGCCTGGTTTTTGAGAAACAAGGATAATACTCGACCGAGGTTCCAGGGACCGAGTACTTAATCGGCAAAAATAGATAGGGCGGGGCTGTGTTATCGGGACCGAACAAAGTTGAGAACGTGCTCTTAGGGGGCTTTTGAACGTCATTGGGTCAATTCATCTTTAAGGTCCGTGAGGCGAGACGATGTTCGTAGATCCCGCTGCCACTAAGTGGGCGCATTTGGGTGATGTCGGCTCCGAATATGATAGCGACCTAGAAGACCATTGAAATATCAGGTGAAGATATGAAAGAGTCCAGCATCAACGTATACATAGTTACGACAACTCATCCATTGATCATACGACTGGCATTGCTGGAATCAGGCACTTTTCTGGATCTCCATGTGGATATTTGCTGAGCGCACTCAAGTTACTATTTTGGTGAAGACCCTCAAATAGGGACTGATGCGAGCTTACTCAGTCCTGGATTATATATCTGGCTTCCTTTTTTGTTTATAGCATTGCCTTCAAGGATGTTTCTGGCCACCTAAAAGGCACGTGGGAAGAATGGTATACACCCGTTATTCATTTTCTACATGAGGGTGATGCCAATACCAACAAGCTGTAAGACAAGTCATCATTCTGGTTTGGCGTACAATGAGGGACATACCTTGCTTAGAATGAAGATCCGAAATTTCGCGCTTCTTTTCCTAGGTAAGTCCAATGTTTCTGTATTGACAATTCAGCCAAAAACCAAAGCAACGGATTTTGAATGTGATTGTTATAGCGAAATGGTCGTTTGACGTGTACGCAAAGTAACTTCGGTAACCCCCAAAACCCGATCTCTTCTTTTTCTGGGAGGTTCAAGGGCAGGAGTTGAAAGATAAGAGGGAGAACACTTTGTTCTTCAACGCGACATATCTTCTTCAACATAAAATCTCTGCGTCAATACCATATCGGTTTTTCGACACAACATCATTTTTTCGATACAGCATCGTTTCTTAACACACCATCTCAGGTTAATTCCAGAATCATGACCTGAAGCTTCAAAGGTCTGTTGTATTGTTTATTTGTTTATTCACCCTTCATCACAATTGGTTCTGTAGGCTGACGCTTTCCAATAGGTCGATGTCGATAGAGTCTCACCGGCACGTGACCTCGCTAAAGGCCCTTAACGTCGGAGAAGCTAGTATGACTTGAGGTGGGCATACACGATGAAACAAGCTAATATTGAGAGGGAAAGCATTCGAATGTCTACCTGGGTCCAGCGGATGGTTATTGAAAGTGAGAGGAGAGGAAAGAAGTAACGTGACACTTCTGAAGGGCAACTCTTGTGGGCCTTGAACTTCATCTGCTCAGACGAAGTCAAAACCCATGCCAAATTCCACGGAAGGTCAAAAGCTCGCTATCAGCATGCGAAGAGAAATGCCTGACACTTTGTACCTCTCTCTTGCTGCTGGCACTCGTTCATCCAACCTTTCGCAAAGACGACAAAAAACTACAAAGTTCTCATATCCAGAACCTGATTGGATGGGAGATACATATCAGTAGCATGATCATGTATGCATCTCGTGCCATATGGTGCCCTCAAAATTAAAGACAGGAGCGCAGTCAAGTTGAAGCAGAAGAATCCATATTTGGTTTTGGATTCAAGAGCAATACTTCAATTGCCTGAACTTGATTACCTTCAATAACTTGGACGAAGCAACAACGGATAGCATGGTTCTTACCGCACTCTCAAATTCGGAAGCTGTGGAAATGTAACCGAGTTTGACGTTTATTCATCAGTGGCAATGGTTGGTGCTGTTGGGAAGGGTTCGAGCATTCAGTAGCTACGTCGAGTGAGGGGGAAAGTCACCCAGGAGCGACATCTGGAGATCTGCCACATTCGGAACCCGAAGACTCCAAGGCGTCAACAGTACTGGTCCCCAATTCTGGTCACCCCCAAAGTCACAGAATGCATCAAATCTATCGGATAATCATCTGGGATGGACAGGTGTCCGGTGGTCAGGGCCAGATGGACCTCGGATATCTCCAAAGCTGAAGGAGATGCGCCATAGACATTGGCAGAAACCCTGCGGCGTTGGTGAAAGGAAGATGAGGGTAAGTGTCTGCTCCCGCTTGCGTCTCAAAGTCGTCACTTTTTCCAGAACACGCTAGGATGGAATCAAACGCGATCTGACGAGGCCGACCGCTTTCAGCATTCGAATCTTGTCGACCGAATAGGACGACACTTTCAACTCACTGCGTCGGAGAAAGTGGATGGGTTAAATACACGCCACTGGGATTGTGAGATGGCTATGGAGTTGAGTTGCTTACGGACTTAAAATGCTCACGGACGCGAGATGCTTATGGACTTGAGATGCTCATGCACTTGAGATTTCCAGGGACTAGAGATTCTTTGAACACTAAAACTTTTTGACTCTAGGAGAAGCATTGGGTTGCGTGTTAGATGAAGGTGCAGTGGGTGACGTAACTGATAAAGTAGAAGGAGAAGAAAGAGGGGGGTGTGGCAGTGTTTGTTGAAGACCGACGTGTTGAAAGCCGGTTCAAAATATCTTTGAAATTTAAAGATCTCTCCTCGCGTTCACTGGAGAATTCCCCTGGCCTTACCCCCTTTCGATACTGCTAATTTAGCGCGATCTGACGAGGCTGTAAGGCTAGCAACTTTCATGATTTATATCTTCGTCTCGATCAACACCCACCACCTACCTCACCCACCTCACCAACTTCGCAACCCTCACACCAGCACCATGAGCCACCGTCCTAAGATGTCGGTGGATTCCATCGCATCGAGCGATTGTCCGTCACCGGGTTCTACTCCTGGGGGGGTGTCTCTCGCATGTACGACATCCAAACCAAATCCGCCACCTGCAACCCCAAAAGTCACGCTACCACCTTCTAATACCAACGCCAAGTTATTGTCTTTACTCTTGGAAGTTAAGAACGTACCTCATCCTACCGAAGCCAAGCCATTATCTGCAAGATCGCAAGCACCTCCTCATCACCAAGTCGCACTACCTCCTGTACAGCCTCAAACACCATCCATGATGGCGCAAGCTAGCTGGCCAGCTACCATGTCGCACGATGAAGCCGAATATTTGTTGAGAGCCCTAGACGGAACACCATTTCAGCCAAGATATTGGGTTGGTCCTGCAGATATCCAATCCGCTGGAGATTACTTTCAGGGTTTCGTCCCATGGGAACGCGAACACACGTGGATCACCCACACTACCATGACTGCGGAGCGTGACATTCCAGCTGTGACGGAAGCATACGCCATCCCACACAGCGAAGGTCGTGTCTTGTACGTCAGTGGATTCAAGCCAAGCTTGATTTCCGGTGTTGTTGCCAAGCAGTTCTCGAAGTTCGGAGAGGTTGAATGCTGCCCAGTTCTCATTGCTGTCCCCCACGATAGAGACCAGATCGAAACCTTCCGCTGGGTTATCATGAAGAATGCGGCTGAGGCTGAGGTTGCGATGGAAGGATCTTCCAACCATTTCTTCCAGGGCGTGAAGATCAAAGTCAGTCCTACGATGGAGCCGGGATCCCCTACTTTGAGATTGTTTGGCATTATTCCAGTTGCTAAGGAATCTCTTCACCCAGACGCCCAAACACAAACCCGTTTGAAGCAACAAGAAGAAGTTCTCAGTGCTCTCGTCCGCGGAATGCAGGGACGGATTGGAGAGGCAAGCTCTGCTACTCTGAGTCGAGTTCCGTCGTCAATGGTTTCAAGATCGTCAATCCGCGGTCATGCTCAGTCCTCGATGCTGATGTCAACCCCTTCAACCGAGCGCTATACTCAGACCCGGATGACTGCCGATCGCCCTCAACCACATTACGGAGCCCTCCAGGCTGATCAGTACCGTGGTTTGTCACCTGCAAGAGTGGCTTCTGGAGAACTGTCAGTCGCTGGTCCGTCGTCGATTAACGCTGCCTTGTCAACTCCTCGCACCCCATCAGGCACTGACGCTTCATTAGCTATACGCATTCCGTTAATGGATGGCGTAGTGACCTCAATTGAAAATCTTTCAATCGATGGTCCTTCTCTTTCTGTTGGCACATCTACGACCCCCGTCCACGGACACCCATCTCCTGCGATCACTCCTTCATTGGGAACAACAAAGGGCAACGCTATCGAGCGACTATCTGCCATTGATACGGCTGCTGGGAGCGTTCCCGGTACAAGCATTCGCCAACCAACCACACCCGTTGTGGAGCAGGCACCATCTGAGACATCCACACCAGGACCGGTTTCCTGGGCCAAGCTCGCTTCATCGTCCGCAGATGATCGCACCACAATCAACCTCCATGAAGGCCGTCACATCCCCGGCTTCGAATTGATCGGCCCCAAGCACAAGGCAACCCAGGTTGTTCATCATGAGAACAACCGAACGGTCATTCTGTTGAGACTTCCGAATACCATCAACCTGGAAGACATCTCCAACGCTATCAAGGAGGGGCCCGTCGCTTACATCAAGCTTGGCTACGACGTTGACGACAACACTAAGTTCGCTGGTGTTGTCTTCCAGCATGCTGAGGACGCTGGGAAGTTCGAGGGGGTTCTGCGCTTTGAGAAGGGTGCTTGTGAGCCTGGACGATTCCCATTCGTTGTTGACAGCGCCCGCGAGCTTCACCCTACCGACGACTCCATTAAGGCCATGTTCCCGCCAACCAACGCCACCCGCCGCCTCACGATCGTCAAGGCTGGTTTCTTCTTTATGTTTAAGGGGAGTCAACTTCGTCAATTGTGCGAGAAGCTCGTCGGCGAGGAAAAGATTCAGAAGGTGTTCCTCTACAATGGAGGCAATGCTACGGTGATCTTCGCTGATGTCCAGTCGGCCATTATGGTGAAGGAGGAGTTTGATGGGAGAGCTGCCGAAGGTAAGAAGGGTGGAGAGTTCGCTAGTTGGGAGGGTTTGCAGACCACGTATTCGAAGGATCCGTGCGTTCCAGGTCAGACTAACATCTATCTCTCTGCCATGGAGCAGGAATAAATGTATACTTAGTTTCTTACTTAAATGATGATGATTCCGGGGGAGGTGGCAGGCTAATTGGCGCACTAGCAGCGACCACGTGTATTATGACCTCCCCGGATCGATCCAACAGTTAATTTATTTTTTACTAAAAGACTTGTGGCAAATTACATGTGAAGACATGATCCAAAAAATTCTCAAGTTCCTAAGATATTTTGAGCACGGTGATTTGACGTGCTGATGGGCCCTTTGATGGACGAAATACTTCCCAGGTCCTAGATGATGAATGTGGGATACTTTAAGATTCAAAAATACTCAAGTTTCCAAGATATTTTGAGATACAGCATACCGAGGCACACAGAGGTACAAGTGCAGCAGATGCCAGGGACGACTCTAACATAATCGATTGACGAATATGCGCCTTGGAGGCGGGCCAGGAAGAGATGCTCATGACCTCAAAAACACTCAAGTAACAAAAAATATTTGGAATCTGCGGAACAGAGGAATACAATGAGTCCTGCAAACAAAGACGAGCAGAATGGAAGCCACAAGGACAGAATTGCTGCATCGAAGAGCGCTCAGGAGCCTCACAACACCAACCAGTTCAAAACCATTCAGAAATAACAGATATTCAGGGTCAGAAGAGCTTAGCGTATGCAAGTACGGAGATAAATTGCGAATTAGCTTTTGCCATGAAATTGTTGATATCTTATGGTGGTGATGAAGAACGGATGTTGAATCTCTCCCAAACGAGCATAGCGCAACACAGCATCGTCAGGGTTCTGCAGCACAGACAACCACAACCCCTTTTCGCATCGCACGCTCCTCAGATTCTCCAGCCAAGATGCCGCCGTCCAGCTTTCAGCTGAGCACCCGGGCTATACGCCATGCAACGGTTTCGACGCGGGCGGACCCTTCGAGTGCTCACCTATATCTTGTTCCTATGCCTACTCATCTACATCTTCCTTGAATACAGACCCCGAGTATCACGACCCCCTCCCTCTTCCCATCCAGAATACGACGCGCATCCCGTGTACGAATACACGTCCCTCTACCGCGTCAAAGCCGACCTAGGGTTAGAAGCCACCCTCGACGCACAACTCCTCTCCCTCGAATTCGCCCTACGCGCAACCCTTCCAGATGAGAAGAACTTAACGGCTGAGCGCACGATATGGCAGATCACTACGCCGAAGTTGGCTGACACGTGGGATTTGTGGGTGTCACAATGGCGGGATAATAATCGGGAATGGGGATATCGCCTCTACACATCCCCTCCGGTTGGAATCCTCTCGTTCTTCGAATCTGTTCCCGATGTAGCTTCCGCGTACGAGGCTTTCCCTGACGTGAGGAACGATTTGCTGCGATATCTGTTGCTGTGGTATTATGGTGGGATGTATGCGGAGATCGATACTTGGGCGCGTGTGGCGCTCGGGGACTGCGATCCCATTGTACGAGTCACGAGGAGGCAACGAGATATAAGCTTGATGGTTGGGGTAGATATGGACGAGCCGTATCTGAGCTCGCAAACAAGAAAGCAATGGGGATGGACGAGAGGCTTTGAGTTCGGTCAGTACACGATATGGGCGCCGAAACGATTCGATCCGATATTGCGGAAGGCGATTGTGAGGACGATTAGCCATGCGAAGATACAAACAAGCTTGGTCAAACAGGATTGGAGGACGAGACTGTGGCCGAAAGGCTTCGAGGCCCAGATGGCATATCAGAATGTACACGGCATGGCTGCCTCGTGGTATGGTCTGACCGGCAGCACTGTGGACTACCATTCAGAACTCAGCGGAGCTGGCATGTTCACAGATGTCGTGCTAGAAGCATTGAGTGGCAGCCTCGTCGAGGACCACGTCTTGAGGGATCGAGACGCTGGCCTTGAGAGGAGAGTCACATGGAAGAAGCTCCGAGCTTTGAAAGGACCTGTTTGGATTGAGCCATATCAAACGAAGGAGGGGTCTGGCGAGGAGATGCGAGGGCTTGCAGTGCTGCCGATTAATTTTTGGGGCAGTGGACAGAACCATAGTGCCTCTGGACCTTCAGAGTCTGATGATGCATGTGTCAATCATGTGCATGGGAAGCGGCCGGAGAAGAAGTGGCATGAGAAGCTTTTTGGTTGATGCAATTTGTGATACCCTGTTATCCTCCAATATGAAATTTATTTCAATATTTTTGTCTTCATTTTTGTTTTTCATTTTTTTTTCTTTTGGATGTTCCTTCGAGTTTGATGTGACTTTTGCACTTCCTTCCCAATATTGCTGAAGTTCTTTTCCACTCCACAAGTACAGAGGAAATTTTTGAGGCCCAAATAAAGCTCGGTGTCGCTTTTCTAGAACCACTCTGCCTTGCTTTCATTTTGCTGCTGTCTGCATACTGCTATCATTTCCCCCTCGGCGTAGTATGCACCGATCTAGGGAACGAAGTTGTATATGAGACATATCGAGATCTATCTCAACGGTGCATGAATCGTTCTTCTGGTGGTAGGAGTCCAGGACCAGGAGCTACCGCAAGGTAAATCTCAGCAATAAATTCTCCGCATCCGCAAACAGGCACAAAAATAGTTCGCGAACCTTCCGCAATATCACTCACCAACTTCCCTGATACAATGGCACTCCACTCGGTTGTCGATCATCCTGTCCTCTGCACAAACAATTCATAAAAGTTATGCAGCCCCGGCCTTAATCCCTCGGTCTCTGTGTCCGGTATTACCAAACTCTATCTGTGAATTGGTCAGAAGACCCAAGAACATTCGTAAGTTTCAAAGTCATGTTCTTGAGGTTGCATTGCTGCAAAGGATACGGGCCGGAGGCATGAGCGGAGTCATTCACAAAGCGCTTGGTTGGATTGATTCAGGGCCAGTGGTTGGGATAATGAGGTGCTGACGACTCGCAGATCTAGTGGTTGCGTCCCCTGTAAGGCGAGCGTCCCTCACGTGGTCTGCTGTACTAACTCTATCCAAGTAGTATTCTTTGCGAGAGTATCTTCTGGATTGCAGCGCTCATATAAATCCAATCCCACCAAGATTAAGAACATTAGGAGATGGTTGATGTGGAGCAAGTAAGTCGCTTTCTCGAGCGTGTGCAGCGCTATTAGAGTTCAAAAGACAGCGATCGGCACTTCTCAACGCTTCATCCATGACGCCGGCACTTCAAGATGTCACCTCATTCGACATGATGTTTCCTCCGTTAAACGCAGGGATTTGGTATGGACCGGCCTCTCAGAATGACACAATTATATTTCTCTTCTCCACCTCACCTTCTTCACCTGCAGCTTCGGCACCATCAAGGCCGAAAGTAATGCAAGTGTCCTCAAACAGTGCACAACTAGTAGACCATTTTCTGCTCCACTTCATGAAGCCACCTTCTATAAAGATTGCAATAGCCGTGCTATCAGAATCTCCTTATCCAAATACTGCAAGAGAGAGACTCTTTAATTCATTCAAAAATCATTTGTTGCTCGTATTTGCATTGCGGATGGAAAGATCGTTGCACCACTACAGGACATCATGCTCAGAACAATCGAAAACAGTGGAGTCCTGTTCTCTCTGTTGCAACTGGTAGCATTTGGGTTCACCGCGGTAAGACGAGGACTTGCCTTAGACTGGCAGAGGATTCTGACTAGAGAAATTTAGGTCTTGCTATATGCTCTCTCGAAAGGAATATACAACATCTACTTCCACCCCGTGGCGAAGTTCCCGGGACCAAAATATGCAGTGATATCCAATGCCTTCTATGCTTGGGGCTGGTACTTACGACCTGCCACCTCCTCACTCTAATATGCTGACAGCAATTAGGGGTATTAGCGGTCGCTGGCCTTTCATCCTTGAAGAATTGCACAACAAATACGGCCCCGTAGTCCGCTACGCACCCAATGATCTCGACTTCGCAACCCCGCAGTCCTACCAAGACATTCACGGCCACATGAAAGCGGGTCGCGCGCAATTCCTCAAATCTGACTTTTACAACAATGGAGAACTGTCAAATTTGGGTATCGTGGCGCAGCGCGATCCAATGAAGCATAGGGAGTTGAGGAAGAATTTGAGTCATGCATTTAGTGCGAAGGCGTTGAGGTTGCAGACGGATGTGGTGTTGAAGTATGTGGATATGTGGATCGCCCAACTCAAAAAGAAAGGAGGTGGACCCAATGGTGTGAATTCCGAGGAAGTAAGTACTGTACTCCAGGTGGTAGATGGGTAATGAATGGTGAGAGCTAACTATGGGCAGTGGTACAACTGGCTCACATTCGACATCATCGGCGATCTAGCTTTCGGCGACTCATTCGGAGCCGTTGAAAATGCTACCGGACACCCTTGGCCAAAGATCATCAAGAACAGTGTCCACGCTGTAATTTTCTTTGATCTCTTCCGTCGCTTGCCTCTGCTTAAACTCTTCCCTTCTCTCCTCAGATCGGAAGATCTGCCTCAACAACGGAAAGAGCAACTTCGGCTCAGCAAGGAACGGGTAATGAAACGGATGGAGCTGGGAAATAATAGGGAAGATTTTTTCGGGCATTTGCTGGGTGAGAAGGGGACAGATCTGACACCTGACTTTCTGACTGCGCAGGCAAATACGCTGATCATTGCTGGGAGTGAGACGACTGCTACTTTCCTATCGGGTACACTGATTCTTTCAACTTCAACGAGATATAAGCAAGATACTGACATGAATCAGGAGTGACGTACTATCTAATCAAAAATCCCACAGCAATGCACAATCTCACTCAAGAAGTTCGCTCAGCGTTCAAAACACCCGAAGAAATCGACGGCGACTCAACCCAACACCTGCCCTACCTCTGCGCCACCATCGAAGAAGGCCTACGCATCTACCCACCCGTCCCCGCCGGCTTGCACCGTCTCTCTCCCGGTGCCGAAGTAGACGGCTACTACGTGCCCCAAGGATCCATAGTGTCCACATCCTACTGGACGACCACACATTCCGAACAATTTTTCCATCGCGCGCGGGAATTCCATCCTGAAAGATGGCTCCTGGCCACACATCCCTTATACGAAGATAGGTTTAAGGGAGATGTGAAGGAAGCAAGCAAACCGTTTAATTTGGGGCCAAGAGTGTGTCTGGGGCTGAATTTAGCGTACATGGAGATGCGGATTATTTTGGCGAGGATGGTGTGGGAGTTTGATTTAGAGGATGTGAGTAGGGAGGTGGATTGGGAGAGGGATGCGGTGTTGCAGTTTTTGTGGAAGAAACCGGATTATTTTGTTAGGTTTAAGCCTGTTGTGAGATGATTGAGTTGGCTGTGGGAGAGGCTGGGGTTGGGGGTCAAATTGAGCATGTTCTTTTGCGACGAAAGAATGAAACACCAGCCTTGCTCAGCTCATGGAAACGAGAATTGTGTGGAATAGAAGCACCGATGCACCAGATATCTCACATGAAGACGAAAGCATTTGAAGAAATGCATTTGAGCCCATGACTGCTTCCAATCATGGTCCATATTTCCTTAAAGAAATCAAGCCAGGCTAACAGCTCTCAATTCCATTCTCTGTCGGGACTTCTTCATGCTGAACTCGCATTCGGACACCGAAGAGATATGAGTGGAGTTGTCATGAATGCAGACAGAAGCAAAAAGGAACTACAAGACGCGACAAATACTGCCAATATGCAACTAGAGATGGAAGCTTGAGCCAGGTATAAACCTGACTTCAAGAGAGGCGAACATGTTCGAGACCCAGCATCACGCATATGTTGTGGTACAAGTAGCTCCAGAGATTCAAAGGAACGTGGCAAACAGGCATGCCCAGAACGAAGCCATTGTCGGCATTCGCAAGAAAGGGCTTGCAGATGCACTACATCGAAATATTGTAGGACAAGATGGGCCCGTAGAAGCGGAAGAGACCTCAACTATTGGAAACCTGTAATTCGTGCAATGTAACTCTCTTCTTCTCTTCCTTCGGTTGAACATGTGGACCGGAAGTCATGACTCGTGAGGTACCCCACGCTGAAATATTGAGCTGAGCCATAAGGTTAGGATAGCGGAAACTCTCATGGTTTTCTTCCAGGGAGAGCATCGTGATTTTGTTGCTCTGCTAGCACCGCTGGTCCGTCGACTCTTTATTGGGAGTTTGCTTGGAAGCGAGAAGGATACTCGTAAAGGAAGAAAGGGGTGAGGCCTCGGTCTTTAACTCCCTTTGCCGTCCGTCTATCCCTGCAAGCCCACAGAACCCCGCGATCGAGGGGCAAAACAAAGTAAAACAAAGGGCGCTGAAAAAACTTTGTTCCGCAAACAAAAACTCAATTGAAGAGTCATCGCCTCCCACAGCACAAAATGTACGACCACACCCACCTCACCTTCGGGACCATGCAGCAGCATTCGAGTAACCATCCATCCTCGCTCGATCATCCAGGTAAACTAACCTGCGGCACCGCAAAGCAATGGACCGGTGGCCAAGTTGCGCAGACACCTGGGCTGCATCCAATCCACTCCGCTTCGTGGGACGAGAAGAAGATGTGGCTTTGGTGTCTGCTGCTGGTCTGAGAATATACGGTTACACACTTGATCTGGATAATGCCAGCGAAAGGATCATCTGCTGCTTCCTTTCCCCTCCTCATTCTCTGCGCTTAGCATTGGGAAGAAGAATGACTAACTTGCAGACAGGATGACTTCCCAATTCGAGCCGGCAATGGATATAGAGAAAAGCGTTGATACATCTCGACTTGAGTCTCCGACGGACGAAGAAATTTCTATCGAGCGCGATGCTGCATTCGACATTGAGGAGCCCTCCTCTCCGAACAATAAGCTGCTCCAATGGATGAAAAGACTCGAGCGCTACTTTGGCTTGGAAGCGCGGGGTATACATCGAGTCAAGCCGAATGAGCAGAGTGCGAAAACAACACTCAGTTTCATGCAGATTGTGGTGTTGTGGTTCTCGATCAACACTGCGTCGCAAAACATCACGCTCGCAAATCTGGGACAGAGTGTATACGGACTAGGCTTTGTGGATGCTACTCTCTGTAGTGTCTTCGGTGGTATTGCTGGGAGCATTCCGGTTGCATATACCGCTGGCTGGGGTCCATGGAGTGGGAACAGGACTTTGGTATGTTCTCCCACGACTGCTATACATCTCTATACTCTATACTCATTCAGGCTCAGGTCTGCGCTCGCTTCTCAATGGGATGGTGGCCCGTCAAAATCTGCGTTCTGCTCAATCTAGTCATCTTAATCGGATACTCCATGATCGACGCAGTCATCGCCGGCCAAATCCTTTCCGCCGTTTCTCCCAATGGGAGTCTCACCGTCCAAGTTGGCATCATCATCACAGCCGTCGTGACCTGGCTCGTCTCAACCTTCGGCATCAAAATCTTTCATCACTACGAACGCTACGCCTGGGTCCCACAATGCATCGTTCTCCTCGTCCTCGCCGGTTCCGCAGGCCCGAAATTCGACATCAATCAGACGTCAACGGTCACAGGTGGCACACTCATCGGCAACCGCCTGACGTTTTTCTCCATCTGCTTCTCCGCCGCCGCTACATACGCTCCTCTTGCCGCCGACTTCATTACCTATTGCGACCCCAAGATCGCTACACGGTGGAAAGTCTTCTGGGCCGTCCTCACCGGCCTCTCCCTCTCATTTACCTTCTGCTTCGTCCTCGGCACGGGCCTCGCTTCCGGCCTACAGAACGACCCATTGTGGGAAGCCGCAGGTGCCGGCTCGGGAGCTCTCATAGTCGCCGGCTACGATGGTCTTGGGGCATTCGGTAAATTCTGCGCTGTGATCACAGCTCTCGGGTTAATTGCAAACATGGTCCCTCCTACCTACTCCTCTGGCATTGATTTCCAGATCCTCGGCCGGTACGGGGCTCTCATACCGCGGTTTATATGGAATACGTTCACCGTCATCGTATTTGCTGTCTGCGCGCTCGCCGGACGTAACAATCTCTCCGCGATATTTACAAACTTCCTAGCATTAATGGGATACTGGGTCATCATCTGGATAGCGATAAGTCTGGAAGAGGAGTTTATTTTCCGGCGAGGAGAGAAGCTGGCTTTTGTGTGGAGTAACTGGGACCAGCAATCCAGACTTCCCATTGGTTTAGCTGCACTTGCAGCGTTCTGTGTTGGCTGGGTTGGTGCCGTTCTCTGCATGGCGCAGTATTACTATATTGGCCCACTAGCCAAGCTTATAGGCAATAATGGTGGAGATATGGGCAATTATGTTGGATTTGCTTGGGCTGCGCTGGTGTACCCGCCGCTGAGATGGTTAGAGCTGAGGAAGTTTAGGAGATGATGGCAACGTCTTATGCAGCAAACAGGAACGGATAGAAAATTTATGGGAATAAGAGGATCTTGGGCATTGATTTTGGTCCTTTGTGATATCTTGGATGCACATTTGAGGCGTTTTGGCGGAAAAGGAGCGTGTTTTTCAAAAAGCGAGGAGTTGCGGCGAGAAGTTGCGTCGAAGAGGAATTTCGATGTCCACCACTTCACATCGCAATGACAGCCCAATGTGGAGATGTGGCTGCAATTTCTAGCGAAGGGCTTGTTACTGTACCATGTTACAGCCCAGTGGGGATCGTTTTGACTTTCGGTTGCAGATCCAGAACCCAAAACGTCTCAGATTGAGGACGTCAGCTCGCTCATCACGTGCCACCTTGCGGCCCTCCTCCAGATCTAATCACTACTTTGTCTCCCGTATGCTTAAACATCTCGGTACCGAGTCCTGGTTTGGCGTCCGAGACTCGGGGTTTAGCTGTATGTGGCTGATAAGATCCAGCATAGTCGCAGATCAATCTGATATGACGACGACCCACACCCGGCAACTCAAACAGGGCGTCGGAAAGGTTCCAGAAAGCGTCCACTTTGCTCTCTTGGGCAAAGCTTGTTTCGTTTAAGGCTGAGTATGCATATTTCACGACTCCACTGTCAGAACGGTCACATGTATCCGGACTCAGCATCAGACTTCTCGCCTCGTCTGTTCGCAGATCTTTCTCGCGTTTGACCTTTTCTGCGCAGGTTATTTTTGTATTTTCTCAACGGTTGCCCTTTCCTCAGAGTAAGATCTGCGAACCAAAGTGGATGACGAGTTCCATTTCATCTGAGTTTCTGACCCTACCATTCCATCAATGCATAGTTTGTTCGAGGCTCAACCTTCTCTTCTCCAAGACTGCTCGGTATTACTTCTATTGCTGGCATTCCATCCTTGCAACATCTCGTTTTTGCTTCTATTGATGGCATCCCACCCCTGCAACATAGCTAATTCTCGCAATCAATGATTGCTCTGATCCCCAAGATGGCGAGAGAAACTAGCTCAAAGAGCGGGAGAGCACCCAGATCAAGCTCTCAAACAGCCGTAACTTGCGCGTCCTTTTTTCTTTCGTTCCAGAAGTCTATCTGGTGCGATTCGGGCTTCGATTCGGACCTTCTAAGTTGTCAAGTCGTGCCGGTGTTTGTTTGGGAGGACGTCATTTCGTTGTAAATGTATCTTTCTCACTTCTTCTCACAGCAGCGAGTACATCTATATAATGCACAGGCTCTTCCTCCACAAAGCTTCTTTCTCATCAGCATCTTCTCCAATCATCTCATCTTCTCTCTCTTTCAGCAGTTGATCTGCATCTTCTTCGCTTCTTATTCTTCACTCAAGTCGACCTGGTTGTCGCTCGTTACTTACTACTTTAACTCACCATTCATCAAAGCCGGTCTTCATAACAAATAAGCAATAATGCAGTTCCCAGCCAAGTTCCTGCTTCTTGCCCTTCCCCTCATCTCCGCATCTCCAGTCCCACTCCAGGGCTCTGGAGCGGAGCTCGAGGTTCGCGCTCCACCTCCACCTCCTCAGAATGGAGGGAATCGTCCTCCGCCACCGCCGCCCGGGCCAAAGCCTCACAGTCGAGAGGTTGAAGTGGAAGATCGGGATGTAGTTGAAATTGATGAGCGCGCACCGCCGCCTCCATCCAAAAGCCCTCCTTCGCCACCTCCGAATAACCAACCCCCTCCTCAAAATGGGGGCAACAAGTCTCCTCCACCACACAAGGAGCGAAGCGAGGAGCTTGAGCTCGACGCCCGCGCTCCTCCGCCACCACCACCTCCCCAGAATGGCGGCAACAAAACCCCTCCCCCACCTTCTGGACCCAAACCTCACCGCTCCATTGAAACCGAAATCGACGAGCGTGCTCCTCCGCCACCACCACCTCCCAACAGCCGCCCGCCGCCTCCTCAAAATGGCGGCAACCAACCTCCGCCTCCACACAAGCGATCTGAGGAGATTGATGTTGAGGCTCGTGCTCCGCCACCACCGCCACCAAACAACAAGCCTCCGCCACCTCCTCCGGGACCCAAGCCTCACCGCTCTGTTGAAATGGAAATCGAGGAAAGGGATATTGAACTTGACACTCGTGCTCCGCCGCCACAGCCACCAAACAACAAGTCTCCACCACCAGCAAACAACAAGCCTGCACCACCACCAAACAACACCCCACCGTCTCCTCAAAATGGTGGGAACAAATCACCTGCTCCTCACTAGATTGTGATGAGTCGAGTGGATGCTGAGCGTTGAGGCTGGGAATGCTGGATTCGGAGTCGCTAGGAAATTGGAGGAAGCAGCTGGGCTAGGGATGTGAGCGGAGTCAAGAGTATGGGTTGGAGATGGACTGGGTGGGAAAGGAGTTTGGGATCCGGGATCGTGGGAGTTGAGTCAAGTGGAGTTGTAGGATATCGGGACGTTGGGTGGTGGGGTGGGAGGTCGGTAGATAGTCTGAATGCAACTTCTGACTACGGAATCTTCGTCACTTGGACAAGTGAATCTCAAGCTCCCTGCATGCATTCTATTAAACGGTTCGGGTCAGACATCACAGGCTATCTATTGCAAGGCCAATAGATGGCGACAACAGCTCTTCATAGAGAGACCGCAACTCAGCCGGGAGACGAAGGTCCGCATTGGACAGAGCCCAATGACCACTTAAGCGAGGGAAGTGCTTGAGAGCATAATTACACCTTCGGATGCTTCAAGAAAGTTTATCGTATTTTAGTCTCGCTGTTATTTCGTCTATTGTTGTCTACATTTTTGCCCATATCGAAGGACGAATCGCTGACATTTGCATTGCTGTCGACATTCGCGAAAAGGAAAGTACTCATGATTAGCCATTCCTCAAGAACCTGGGGATGAAGGCAAGTCACGCACCCGAGCCTGGAAAATCAATTGAGTGGACGGATGATCTGTTGTAGAAAGAGACTTTAGAGAACGAGCTTTCCTAACGTTGGAGTTTAGCTTGCCATTTCTCAAATGCATGGAGCCGCGCTGTCTTTTACAGGAAGCATGAGACCATCAAACATCACTATGGAACATAAATGTTCTTCGATTTAACAGTGAATCGCAGACTCTTTACGTGGATTCTCGTACTTAAGTGCGTCATAAAGCTATTGTGTGTCCCTTGCAGCAACAATGCCACCCAAGAAGATCTTCATGATTTGGAGTTCCAATTGTCACGACGCATAATAGGTAGCTCTGAAGGCCTAAGACAGCATAATTAATCAGCCAGTTTCTCCACCTCATATCTCGATGAAAGCCGTGTATTAGATACATTCGAGCGTCAAGTCCGCGTCTACTGTCGAGACTTTGTTTGTCATCATCTCCTAGTGTCTATCTGCATATGGCGACTCGCAGGGACATATTCTGTAGACTCTCCTATGCTATCTAGAAAATCACGAAAAGGATTTGATGACAAGCGCCCATCTACTCGATTAGTTCAGTGATTCAGACATGCACTCCTACAAAGTTACCAGCTCCTCTATTGAAAGTCTGTAGCTTGTACTGCTGACACCAGATTGTCCCTTCACAATAGACCCGGTCTATAAAATCCCAACTTGTTCAATTTATTCAACCTATTATGCCGCCGGAGTGACATCCTTCTTCTTAACACTATGCCAACCCATTCCCCAACAAAAATAAAGGTTCCCACAGAAGCCCCTGTAGCGAGGTAGAAATTGCGATTGATACTAAGATTGTATGCTTCTAACACCCCTAGAACCTCGTTCGACTTCACAACTTGTCGGATCCCTGAAGCACCGGCAGTAATCACAGCCTGGGCGTTGACCGTAGGGGCATATTTCTTCAAACCCTCTAGGAGGCTGCGACTGAATATCGTCTGGGCAAAGGTAAGGAAAAGAGTTCCACCCAATGTTTGGCAGAATGCAACAAGAGACATCCCGACGGGTATCTGCTCTGGTGGAAGGATGATCTGGATAGCGACGAGAGGCTAAAGAGACCGCTATCAGAAGACACGAAGGAAGTGAAGGAAGAATGGAAGAGACTCACCATTGTCACACCACAGCCTCGTCCAAAGCCAGCAAGCAATTGGCAGCCTACCTATTTTGCTGTAGGGGTATGTGGCGTGAAGGTGATATCAACCCTGGCCTAATGGCAGCAATGACTCCACTCGCCACGCTCCACGGGAGGTAGTATCCCAATTTACCAACTGCCCCCGTATTAGTAACCACATCCTCGATTTGAAGCTGAAATTCTCACCCAAAACTCCAGATATAATGGCCATTAACATCTGGCTCAGTATGATGGTCAGAATGTACACTCCACTCAAGGCTGGAGATACCCCCTTCACAGCCTGGAAGTAGATTGGGAGGTAATACGAGGTTGTCAGGACGCAACCAAAGAAGAACCCGATGACTAGGCAAGATGACCACACGACTCTTTTTCGCAGCATGGAATACTCCATCTCCGGTGTGCCGGGATCTGAAGGCTTTTCCTGATCTGAGTTTTGCGACGTATGAAGTTCGTTATCCAAAGCAGCCGTGTTTGATTTGGCGCCATGATCAACGGGTTCTTTCTCGTCATTATCCATGGTCACGGAGATGAGCGCGGCGTTGGCAAATTTTCGTTGGTGGGAAATGAAAAGCTCTAGCCCAAATGAACGTGAGGCTAAAAACAAGTCCCGAAGAAACAATCGAGGAATGTCCTCTTGGACACCCTTGTGCAGTGTAATTGAGTAGAATTCGGACAGGCTCACCAGGAGGCGGTCTCGTAATACCAAGCTCAAACGCAAACGAGAGGCCAAGTTGGATTATGGTCGAGTTGACGGTTTTAGCATAAGTATAAACATGGCACCAGGCTGCAAACACCAGAACTCCCAACAATAGGTCGAGGTTCTTCATGCCCTCGAGTAACATCTCTCTCCCCAAAACCTTCTTGACGTGCAGCACTAGCGCCGCCTGACGCTCCAAATTCTTGCCGCAAATTGCTCTGATGACTCGAAATAAGAATAGTCGATCCCTTCTTAACTCGTCCACGGTCACATCCGGGCTGATACAAACAATTGGGAAATATGGGACCATCATTGTCCGATAGATTTCCAGATATTCCTCCAGTTCGTCTTCACTCTCGAGAGGATACTCGGTCGAGATGTCGGTTTTGTCTAGTGCAGCCGAATGGCCTGGAGTCGAGGTCGCTGGGGTAAGCGGCTCATTAGTTAGGCCGCGAATCATTCCTTCCCGTCCAATTTTCGAGTGGGTAATTAATCCATGTTGCAGTACAATATCATCAGACCTTTCACTACTCATCGAAAAATGATTACCGACAATAGAGAAGTCTCCGTAGTCATAACGACCATCGTGCGAGGATGAGATCCGAGACTCGAAAGCCTTGAGATCAATACTCTCGTTCTGCTTTTGGCTTTGCGATTGACTAGCCCCAGAGGTGGACGCTTGCGAGCGTTGAAGCATCTGAACGACGCCCTCGAGCTTTTCTTCTAATGCGGCTGTCTTCGTATACGATGCTGGCCTCTTAGAAACTCTCTTTTTGCGCACAGTTGATGCAGGCTGGCAATCCTTGTTCATGCGGTGGCATCTAAGATTTCGGTCAATGTTGGTCTCGGTATATATCAAATTGTCAGAATTAATTGTTATAGAGTGAGATAGAAACAAGAACAATATCAAGCAAGGACTATGTCTCAGGAGTGCCCTTCGCGAGAAAATACCATTTTGTCAAATATCCAGGGTCTAAAATTCCGGGCTCGACTACTACTCAGAGACGACTGCTGCGTGGAAGCGCTGCGCTAAGATTATGCAAAATAATAGAACGTACCTTTCGCACTTTCCTCTGACAGTTGAGCTCGCACATCTCGTCTTGCTCTTCGCACAATTCAGGCACGCTTTTCCATATGGCGCATACACCTGCGCCTGATCAGCTCCCAAGCTTCCTACGCGCGTCACGGCCGTGGAGTCCATCTCTATTCGTCTCGTGTTGTCCGTCGGAGATTGTCGACGCTTCACAACTTCAAGTCTTCGGGTTAACAAAGCGGAGCTGGAAGATGGGAAATGTCCGTTTATCAAGTCATACCTAGAGAAGTGGAATCTATACAGTCACCTACAGATGTTGGCATGTACAGTAACGGCACGAACAGGCCTTCCGGAAATTCCGAATTCCCCAATCAGTCAAATCAGTTGATCAGCTATGCCCCTTTTCCCAGCTGTGGTTTCGGTCCTTGACCTGGAACGCTGCGCCACTGTATTGGAGCTGCGGGACTCTCTTCTAAGAACCGAATTTCTGACTGCGCTTAATCTGATAATCATCGCTTCGAGCTAGTCCACACTTTCCCATTACCCCAGAGGAAAAATGGGGGAAATGTTAAAGGGCACTAACTAAAGGTGTTTCCGGAGCAAACGGAGGACTCGCCAAGTCTGATCTTTTCATTAACGAGCCACCCTGCCTACCTAGCAGAGCATTTTACAGTTGTGTCCAACCTTCCAGTAACTCTATCATTTTCTCATGCCTCTTCTCTTCTGCAACATCCAACGCCGTCTCGCCAAACTTATTCGCCATCATCATATCTGCACCATTCTGTAACAACACCTTTACAACTTTCTCATGCTCCTTCGCAGCCGCCAACACCAGCGGTGGATCCTCATTCTTACCAGTCTTCATATTCGGGTCCCCACCAGCGCGAATAAGTTCCCGAACAAGGAGATCGTAGCCATTCTCAGCAGCAACTGGAAGTGGTAAGCGACCATTCTCATCAGCTAAGTCTTGTTTGGCACCACGGCGAACGAGGAATTGAGCAGTTTTGACGTGGCCGTTAAAAATAGCGAGCAGGAGAGGTGATCCACCTTTTGGTAGACCAGTAACTTCAACGGCATTGATGTCTGCGCCAGCTGTGATGAGTTCCAAGACAGCACCACGATTTCCAACTCGACAAGCAAAGCGTAAAGCTGATTCCAGCCAAGCCTTGCGTACGACTGGATCACTGACATCGACTTTCAGAAGTAGAGTGATGGCTTCTGGGGAATTGTACTTGATGGCATTGGTAAGAGGGCAGTAGCCACCGCTGTCTTTTGTGGGATCAGCGCCATGGTCCAGAAGTAGTCGGACCATCTTAACATGATTCAAAAGTGCTGCTTGATGAAGCGGACCGCCTGAGCTTCTCATAAAATTTGGGTCTGCCCCTTTCTCGAGCAGGAAGGTTGCCATTTCCTCCCCATTCTCCTTGTAGTGCCCATCCCTCGAGTCCGCCGCGGAGTACAATGGTGTTCTACCTTGCCCATCCTGAACATTAGGATTCATCTTTCCTTCACCGCAAAGAATTTTCACTATGTCGAAGTGGCCTGATGATGCTGCTTTGAGAAGAGCTTGAGTTCCCTGCTCGTAATATTCTGCCAGAACGCCTTGGTCTATAAGAAACCTCATAATTTCCACATTGCCCTTTCCGGCGGCGTGCTGCAATGGTGTTTCGTCGTATTGGTTCTTGTTGTTCAATGCGACGTCGCGCCGACTCATGATCAGACGCATAGTCTCGAGGCTTCCGGCCTCTGCTGCTGCATTGAATGCAGATTGGTTGTCGACTGGCTTTGTGTACATCCCTGTCTTGTCTTCATGATCTAGAAGAACTTGGCATATCGAAGTGTGGCCACCAGTAGCTGCCCAATAGAGTGGTATCCTGATATTCAAAGCAGGATTGGGATTTGCGCCGCGTTCGAGAAGAAAGAGCACAGCATCTTCGAGTCCAAAGAGCGCAGCGCGATGTAGACACGGCCATTCGTTCCAGATTAGGGCGTTGGGATCAGCTCCTTGATTCACGAGGTCTTTTATGCCTTCGAAATTCTTTCTCTGGACCTCCTGGGTAAGCAACGAGTTCAGCTGGCTTTGGTCCTCGACTGTCAGAAATTTGGGAACTCGAAGGACGGTACCCAAACCATTCGGTTCGTCACTGCGTGTGATGAGTATGATACCACCATATCCACGTGATGGAAGTAGATCCATGATATCATTGTACAGTTCTTTCGGCTCGTAGTTGTCAAGAATCAGGAGCCATGGATGCCAGAGGTCATCAAGGAAGCTCCTCACGAAACTGATTTTTTCTGTCCTGGACCCATCCATTGATCGTTTGACAGTGGCGTATATGCTCTCAAGTCCAAGACACAGGTTCTCCAACGTAGAAGCGTCGAGCCAGAATGCCGTCCGAAACTGACCTAAACCTCGTGCCTGATGGCAGTATTCCAGTGCCAGCTGGGTTTTCCCGACTCCCTTGTCTCCTGAAAGAAGCAGGATTGTAGGATTCTTGACCTGAGACCTCGAAGCATCGTGAAGACGGCTCTCTAGCTCTTGCATCAAGGCGGGGCGTTCAACAAACGGCGATACCTGCTTTTCCCGCACGTCGAAGAAGTAGTCATCGGTTGGAAGCTCGGGAGTCTCAGTCGAATCAATCACGTGATGCAGGATCAAAACCGAGATGTAGGTGTGCAGGTTCCTCTCAATTTCCCAGACCTTCTCGTCGTACTTGAGACTCGTGAAAACTTTCTTGATCTTGACCTTGAACGAGTCGCCAGGAGTGCGCGTGATTTCGTTGACCATGTTCTCGACCTCGACGACTTGGGATTGGCATCCTGAGATCATGCCTCGGAGGATACATTTGGTGTCGAAGTCGAGGTTTTTGATTTGTGAGTCAGTTTTGATGCGAGTGAGAGCGTTGATCAGCAGCGGGAGTTGGGTGCAGATGGCTTGGAGTGACCTGGGGACTTCGCCGGGATTTTTGGAGTTGAATTCATTGAGCCGGTTGACGACTTTGAGGCCGAAGTCGATGAATTGAACTACAGCGGAAGCGAGACCAATAGCACTGAGTGGATCCATACTTGGGTGTTGCGTTCTTGTTGACCTCAAAGACGCTGGTGATGATGGTGACCTGGAGAATCTGACTGTTGGAGAAAACGTGTTGTTAGGCTCCCTCTCGTACTTGAAACTACGCTACCCCTATGCTTGACGTGATCAAAGCTGCAGGACGTACCTGCAGATGGCTCGTAGCGTTCTGGGGTCTATTCTTAAGGTGCTGATTTTTGAAGGTGGTGGCTGTGATGCGGCAGCGACTCCACCAAATTTCTCGTCAAGCCGCAGCAAGGCACCATGAAGTCAGCCACCACCCTTGACGCCTAAACATTTGCTTTGTTTGACTGAAGAGATACAGAGTCGAGTGACTCAAGGATGAATCTAGTGCGGGTGCCTTTACACCAAGTACAAAGTGTTTGATGAGCGGTAAGAGTTGGCCGAAGTCTAGAGGAGGAATAGGGGGCGGGAGATCAGCCGAGCAGCGCTAGCAGGCCACTAAGGCTCCCCTTAAATCGACGTCCATCCTGAAAATCAGCCCTGGAGATACTTGCAAGTTCCATCCTATCACAGCAGTCAGGACTACGACGGTCGCTATCGGTCACCGTAATCAATTCGAGATGATTCAACGACGCCAACGACAACTCTATGCGAAGTCACAACACAACCTTAAGCGGAGGCTGGGAGTATCCGTGTGTGCCGATAATTTCTTCCAACGCATCGAACTATTCTTAGTATCTTGCGACAGTATTGATCTCTAGAAAGTCAAAATTCGGCGAGGCTGAGCGACCATTGCCAACATGTCTTTCGGTTGGTCCGTTGGTGACCTTGTCACGGCGATAAATGTTTTAATGAGTGTGGGGAACTCCCTCCGTGAGATAGGTGGCGCGAAATCCGACTATCAAGCTACCATCGGCTCTCTAGAAGGATTGCAATCGACGCTCCAGGCCATTCGAGATGGAAACAGCTTTGTGAAGCCGAATGCAACTCCAGACAGCAGGCGCGAAGCTCAGAAACGGGTTGAGAGTCAAGTTGCTTTGATCAGCAAGCCTATCAACGACTTCGTCGCCAAAGTTAAGCCTAAGTATGACAAGTATATGGCAGCAGGCTCTTTGAAGAAGATTTTCACTGGGCTCTCATCGGAAGGTTGAATGGGCGCTATTTGTTCAGAAGGAGGTGGACGGGTTGATGCGCCAGATCAACACACCTATCCAATGCCTTCAACTTCTTAAGATTCAAGATGTCGAGTATTACACCGCAGTCATCTTCCGTCCCGGTCACTGGCTGATTCTTGTCTTAGGGACTACATGCGAAAAGACCTCCCAACAGCGACAGGACATTCGGTACTGGAGATACTTTCTGATCGTGGTATCGAACTTTCGGCTACTACTTCCTCTGGCCCTTGGTGCAACTTGCCTCCGGCAAACGCCAACTTTGTTCACCGCGAAAAGGTGTTCCAGCAATTGCAGTCGATCCTGGGGGCTGACTCAGAGACCTCGAATACCCACAAGCGAGCGGCGTTGTGGGGCCTTGGTGGCACCGGGTAAGGTTTTCAACTTCCTACTCAACCACGTGTGACTACTGTAGTATTGGAAATTAACTTGCTCATCTATATACCCTACAGGAAGACTCAAGTGGCCACACATTATGCATATTGGCTTCGAACTCAGAAACCCGAAGTGTCCATGTTCTGGGTACACGCTAGCAGTCGCGCTCGGTTCCACGATAGCTATACACAAATTGGTTCCATGCTCTCACTTTCAGTCAAGAACGATGGAAACGAGGACCTCCTCATGCTCATACGTCAGGCGCTCATGAGTAGCAAGATTAATCCTTGGTTCATGATCGTAGATAATGCTGACGACATCGATCTACTGTTTGAGGGACCGGAAAACCTCGCGAGATATCTCCCAAATTGTTCTCATGGCCACATTCTGGTAACTACCCGGTATCGAAAGCTAGGACTGAGCGTTACGAACAATATTGGAGCTATCGAGGTACCCAAAATGGAAACAGCTGAATCCGAGGAGTTGGCCATCGGCATGATGCCCGCTATGGATCCTGACCTAGTCAAGATCAGCGAACTCGTCAAGACGCTGGACCGGCTTCCGCTTGCAATTTCTCAGGCAGCTGCATATATGCAAGTCAACAGCCTGGAGGTTGATGAGTATCTAAAGATTTACCACAATGAGGAGGCCAAATTGCTCAGTGTCCCATTCGCGAGTCAAGGCCGAGACAACTCTGAGATTCCGAACGCTGTCTCTGCAACATGGAAAGTTACTTTGAACGCTCTTCAGAAACACAATCCACGGGCCTTGGATATGCTGTCACTGACAGCTTTCTATGACCGTCAAGGGATCCCGGCAGGTCTTCTGCGCGACCCAAGCGAGAACGAGTCGTCATTCATTGAAGCTCGCTCTGTCCTCCTCAATTACTCGCTCCTTCGAAAGGCAAGTGGAACTGACAGCTTTGAGATGCATCGCCTGGTCCATGTTGTGGTCCGAGAATGGGTCCGAGAGCGTGGAAGCGAAGCAGAAAATGAGGTTGCAACATCAGCTCTGAACAGAGTATTGTCAGCATTCCCAGACTCTGACGACTCTGGCGAGGATAATTTGAAAGCTTTTGCTCTATATGTACCTCATGCTACAAGTATCCTCAAAGTTCAGAGCTCGCTGGAAGTTGGAACTACGGATCAAAGAATTGAGTTGCAAAGCAAGATTAATGACATATACCTCCGAGAAATTAGAAAGTTTGGAGAGCTTATCGAGCAGATGGAAATATCAATACCAAAAATGATGCTTGATTGAGGTGAATTCAGGGGGGGATCCAGGCTATATATATAGGCTATATACAGTAGAGGAATAAGTGAGTCAAGCTTGGCCATATGTAGTACTGTAGAGTCTTACCTAAGGTTCCGATGATCTAGGAGTTTGGGAAAGAGACCGTATCAGTCTAATATATAATCCAATCCAGGCTAGAGTTGCAATGACTACCGGTAGACATATTAGCAGCAGTGGCAAAGAAATGCCTGCGTCAGGTGAGTTCTGTCACGTGCTGCTATTGAAAGCACGTGAGTCAGGGATGACGAAGCTGAAATGGCCCAGAACAGCGTACTCGAGATGCAAAGTCTTCACGCAGAGCCGAGAAGTGCTGAATAAATACGCATACGCAAACCGAGACGACTTTCAGCACATTCCAAAACACTGGTTCCAAAATCCAGTGCAGCGGAGCCGAGGAATGGGTGACGAGGCCTCATCAACTTGAGAATTATTCGAGTGATGTATCAGATCTTGTGATATGACGGATGAAAAGATCTACGTCTCTTGAAATCTGGAGGTTTCGATCAGGGCATGTTTAGGCTTGATTCTCCACCAGTCGTGCAATTAGACTCGGATGGAGATGTCCGAAAAAGGGGCCGGCTCGGCTGTGAAGCCGGCAGGGATTTGGCGGCGAGCTGAAAAACTGTGGAACTAAATGGCGCAAGCGGTGACATTCAATTAATTTTGAAATGTTGAGATTAATATAGGGTTTATTCACCAGCGGATCGAGGCAGAACGCAGAGGAATTTAGAGAACCAAGGTCCTCACGGAAGATTGGAAAGGTGCAAACAGATTATCTCACGTGCGAGCTTACCTTTTATGGTTTCGTACCTGGATTTGGGATTTGTGGCCTTTTCAAGCCTCCTTTTTCTGCATGCATCAAGCTAGTCACTGGATCGGTCGCTCTGCTCCTCTGCACTTTACCAATGTTTGGCCCGAGACCATTGAAATGCTGCATGGCGAGCAGTGCAACGTTGGGGGTTTTAAAAAATTCCAGAGAGCTAAATACTCAACTAAAGACGACGGAGGTTACTTCTCGCGGGTCTGTAGCAAATAATAGGCTCGAAAAGAAGCATCAACATTGGATTTCCTTTTGATTCCGAGACCACGGGCCGAGGAAGAAAAACTCCCATATCCGATTCGCAGGCAAACGAAAACAAGACTTGTCACAAATGCAATAAAGATGAGGACACTTTGCCAGCATGGAAGGATTTTCGCGATTCATCATGAATAATACGGTGAGAGCATGCTAGAAGGCAACAGGGGGAATCAGTGGCGCATGCTAAGCTTTTGCCAAGGCTTCGCCAAAAAGCTTGTGGTCGGGCTGAACCCTGGGCTGGTGGGTGACGCGGCCTTCCTATTCAGGGTATGATAAGATGTATTATTGGTAGGAGAGAGGGCGAGGCACGCGACAATAGTCTGGGTCTTTCAGGTGCTTACTCCTGAGCCGGTACAGGATGGTTTAGGATGGTTTAGGATAGTTTCTCCAAAGAGTAAGATTACAGTATGCTTAAAACGAGCCTGACTTCTCCTGTATCTCGGAACGAAGAAAGGAGAATGATCGACACGCCTTGCGAGATTTATGGGATTTTGGCACGGGACCTCTTACCTCTTTGACCCCACCATTCGACCATCAAACAGCTCCTACAGCAGATGAATCGCCAAGCGATAAGATATTTTTAACATGGACAAAAGTACAGACTGCTGGCTTCAAATATCCTTCCAGAATACGAGGCATATTCGGCGGCTTTTTAAGATTTGTACTACTTTGTACTACTTTGTGCTTCGGTACACGTTTTCAACCCATGTCTAATCTCACGCCTTACATTCCAGACAATTAGAAATTGCTCGGCCGCCATCCTACTGCCCGAATTAAGAAGAGGTTTTTTCTTAGTTCAGCGATAGGCGAGCTAAACGTTTTTCGTTCATTGCTATTGAAACTACTGTTCTCGGCCATCGTGAACTCAAAAATGCTGCATGCTTGATTCTCCACCGATTGCACCATCTTCCGCAAATCTCAGCAAAGCCTCTACGCCTCGCCATCTTGTTTGCATCCAGCGTTCGCAGCCCTGGTGTTGATGGATGACAGGGGTTTCTCAACACAGTAGTAGTTGACACATGCCAGTCAGCCTTCAACCCACCACCCTGGATCCCGCGCGAGATAACGTCTCCAGACCAGACAAGTTCTCAGCCTGCACCAGATGCAAAGAACTACTTCTCTTCCGCCAATAGTCCTCCTCGCTCCCATCTTAGATGCATTGACTCCGCGCCCCATTCGCCCACAGCAAACTTTCGTCCAGCACTACAGTGGCACCTGGGATCTTGCAGATTTGCTTACAGCGATTACGCTCCCTCCCTTCTTTTTTAACCTCCCGATATCCTCCTTCCTGGCAAAGGTCATCTATCTGGTCGTGTGCTCGCCTTCTGCATCCAGCTTCAGCATCACTTGTCCCGGATTCCAATCTATCTTTCATCCAATATAATACGTTCTCATCACCTTATCGCCTGCTAGATCGAACCGATACTGTACCAAAGATCGTTCGTTCGTTTGTTCGTGCGTGCCAAGCCGGGCGCTCATCTGATCTCGTCGCCAAGCACTTGGCCGCAGCAGCACCCTCACGAACCACCATCTTCACTTCAGCCGGAGCGAAACAATAACACCATGCGCCTCTCATGGCTGCGCTCCCTCCCCACCGTCCTGGCCATCCTGACCATCGCCTCGGCCTTCGCGATCCAGAAACGCGATGCGGATTTCTACAGTGTGCGCACGCAGATGCACAAGGATATGAGTGGGAAGGTCGGCGATCCCAAGGGCAAATATTTTCGTGAGTCTGGCCCCAACTGCTGCGTGGTCGCGTGCTCACTGCAGCACCCTAATATATTCGCCCTCGCCCGGGAACTAACAGGATGTAGATGAAAGCGTGTATGTACTATATATCCGTCTTACCACCGTGATTTCTTCGGGATATTATTGTTGGTTTTCTTATCGTGTGAACTGACGCTGTTCTCTTGAAGCTTCCATCCGCATTACGATGGCAGGTAAGTTCTTCCGAACTTCTCACGGTTAGGGGCTGTGGACTGACTTTGGCGCCGCAGATTCGCAGATAAACAATTAGGATACCGAGAACGACGGCAGGCACTCTCGAATTTAATCCAGACGTACCTAGCGACATTCGCAGATATCGGGGTGGAAACATGGCTCATGCATGGGACGCTGTTAGGTTGGTGGTGGAATCGAAAGGTGCGTCCAACCAACACAATCAACACAACCAACATACCTAGCCCCTTACTGACTGCTCAGGTCCTACCATGGGACTCCGATTCCGATGTCCAAGTCTCCGAAGCCTCGATGCATTACCTGGCCTCCTACTACAATATGTCCGTCTTCCACTACAAAACGCCGCGGATACCAGAGGGAAGGGATTATATGCTAGAGGTCAATCCGCATTACGTGAATCGCGAGCAATCGGATAAGTTGAATGTTATTGATGCGAGATGGGTCGATACGACGAGTGGGCTGTTTATTGACATCACAACTGCGAGGTACAATCATACGCATCCGGCTGGGAAGGGGATGTTGAGTTGCAAGGATGGGCATGAATATAGGGTACGTTGGACTGCATTTGGGCTAGAGGGTGTTGCTGACTCGATCCAAGGATACGTATATCTTCCCCTTGAGGGACTCATTTTTTGAGGGTACTCCGGCGAAGATCCCATATGCATACAAGGAGCTGCTGGAGGCTGAGTATCAGCAGAAGGCATTGACTCTGACTGACTTTGAGGGGTATGCCAACCCACCCATCTTTTCCTCAACTCTCATCTCCATCCTAACATGTTCTCACAGTCACCACTTCGACGATACAAAACTCGAATGGGTCCCCGTCCCCAAGAAACTTGAAGAAAAAGCCAAAGAAGAAGATAAGCGCAAGAAAGAACAAGAAGAGAAGAAGAAGAAAGAAGAGGAAGAGAAGAAGCAGAAAGCCGAGGCGGAGAAGAAGAAGCAGGAAGCTGAGGCGGACAAGAAGAAGAAGGAAGCTGACAAGCAGACGCAAAGTGCACCACAGCAGCAGAATGCCGGGATACCACAACCTCAGCAGGGTGGAACTGCGAATCAGGCGCCACCAAGTCAGAATCAACAAGGTCAGCAGCAGCAATCTCAGTCTCAGTCTTCTCAACCTCAGAACTCTCAATCTCAATCTTCTCAATCCTCTGAATCATCTGGAGGACATGCACAATCTCAGCAATCAAATTCAAATTCTCAATTTCCAGTTTCAAAACAACCAGGAAAAGCAGCTACTAACGCACCACCTCAGGACCTCCCAATCTCTCCCTCCCGTAAACCTAATCCTGCTCCACCACCCGCCCAAAAAGCAGCAGAAGAAGAAGTCATGAAGACAGAAGAGAAGAAAGAAGATGCATTGAAGAAGCTGGAGGAGGAACGCAAGAGGAAAGAAATGAAGGCTATTGAAGACGAAGAGAAGAGGAAGGCTGAGGGATGAGATTGAGAGGCAGAAGAGAGAGAATGATGTGAAAGCTAAGGCGGACGAGGTGAAGAGCGAGGCGGTGGGGGAGGGAGGTGGACGAGCGTAGGGAGAAGACGGAGGCGCTGAACCAAGTCCGACATTTTCTTTGTCATTTCAAATCGGTCTCATGCAGCATTGAGCAGGCGTTCATTTACAAGGGAGATGGGGATTTTCGACGCATACCAGCGCGCCACAGCATTTTCTTTGCGTCATTAACTATCTAGCGTTGCATCTCACTCCTCGCATTCACCATTCACTATGGCATTGGTCTGTTTCGCTTGGAAAATTCGAGGCGGTTAGAATAGGGGATCTGGAACTTAGGTGTACGTGGGTGTATATGTACTGATATGGTTTTACTGCATAGCGGGCGGGCGTTGGGAATGTTGTGTGCGATTGTGTAAGACTTGGAATTAGATCAGATGAGAGAATCAAAGTGATCATTAGGTATGATCCAACATCAAATCGATCAGTGACCAAGTCTCAACGTCTTTTTCACTCAGCAGAATCTTCTTCATGAGCTTGCTCGAGGGATGCATATCACGAGAAAACATCTTGATTAGGGGAGCACCACTAAAGAGTTGGCCCATGAATATGTCCAAATAATTTACATTCCAAAACGTGAGTTTTGCCTCTTATCACCATCGAGCAACACGAGCATACTCATAAGCCGCCTCATTATGATCTCTCCACTGGCTCTCTGGATCCATTCGCAGGGGTTGTGGAGTGTCACCGATCTTGACGCCTGTGAATTCACACCGCTCAAAGCATCCGCCTTGCAAAGTGCCTGACAGCTCGTTGCCTTTCTTACTAAATGTGATAGTATTGACGTGCAAGTCAGAGTAAAGTTGAATCTCGCCCTCGCCACTCTCCTTGCCCCTCCATCGGTATCTCCACGTAGGGCGTCGAGCTGTAGGCTTATCTTTCGCGCCTAGCAGGAAGATTTTGTCGCTATAAGGAGAATGCAGGCTTTTATAATAGCCGTCCTGGTGCATCTCAGAGTCTGGGTACTCCTCAATGTCTTCCAAATCCATATCTCCGTCATCATCTTCTTCATACTTCCGCTTCTTCGAACTGGACGGATCTTCGCTTTTGATCTCCTTTTTTGGCACGGAAACCGGCTTCTCGAACCGCATTATACCCTCAATGATGCTGAAATCAAACCAAGCCCAGAGCTGTGTTTTCCCGTTGCGTGTATCCAGATATATGTCCATTTCCAGATGGTCACTCTCCCATGTTGATTCGATGTACGGACAGCGAATTTTGTATGACCCTCGCACGTCGAAGGCGGATTTCTCGGATTTGTGATGCGTTGGCGGTGATGGGGTGGGACCGGGCTTATATCCATACCCTCGGAAAGCGTTCTTTCTTGCTGTTTGTTTAATTCGTGGCATGGGTTTTGGGAGCACATCTGGCCAGTCTCGAGGCTGGAACATGCCCTCTTCCTCGGAGTCGGACTCGATAAATGCAGACTTCCGTGCTGTTTGCTTCGTTCGTGGATTGGCTTTCGGTAATACGTTTGGCCATTGAACTGGTGGTGTCGGTTGTTGAACTGGCTGTGCTGCCGGCGTTGACTTAGCCGCCGGACGAGTCATTGGAGGATTCGTAGCTTTCTTAGCTGGGCTCTGCTTCGGCTCCTTGGCTTTTATCTTCTCCTTCGGCGGGTCATTCTTAGATCGAGCAGCCTCGCGCTCAATCTCTCGCATCTGATTCCACACAGCATCCCTCGTACGGCCAATAACAATCCATCTGTCTGGGCTCGGCTTCTTACTTCCTGTCCACGGCGCATCAACAGACACAGATTCCAGACCCATCCTCTCCGCGGCCTCTACCAGCTTCAACCTATCACCCGTCCCAACCTTCACCACAACAATATCCAGATTCGCCGGCCTGCCAGTCGCACCCTTTGGGAACGCCTCGGCCAGGTACTTCACCGGATCCGCCTTAGCCTTCGCCTCTGCAGACTTCAAAGAAGCCCACGACCCATCCCTGGCAGCTTTATTCTTCCTCCGGAACTCCTTGTTCAATTCCTTTTCCGCTTCTTTTAGTTCTGGTAGCATAGGTTTCTTGGCTTCGCGGATTCGTAACTGCAGATCGTTGATGGAGCCGCTCTGATTCAGGCCTCGGAATGCACATTGTGCTTTCCAGTATGCGACAGGCTTCTTTTCGAGGTCGGGTGCGCTAGGTTTGAGGGTTTTGGGAGGAAGTGGGGGATGCGCGGAGTAGATCCAGCCGTCTTTGTAGAGCCCTTCGCCGGTGCAGGTGTATTTGATTGATTTGTAGGTGAACTCGAGAGGTGGGATGACGATTGGGTCGAGGTCTGCCATTTTGGACGTAGCAAGTGGCGTCCTGGGTATCTACTTCGGCGGGGGTTAGTGGGGTGTTTCACGATGTGAGTGTAGTTAAGTGACTGGACTGCACCAACGGTAAGGCGCGGCTTTGCAGATCTGCGGGAGAGATATATAGACGAAGCCTCGCCGACAATTGAAATCGTTTCGTGGAGTGTTTGCGGTGTTGGGGGGGGGAATGAAAAAGCAAATGTTAAAGTTGAAGCAAGCGCCGCCGTGATAGGCGTCTGAGCTTGGGGCCTTGGTGCCACTACTACGTAAACGCGCTATCATGTAAGCCCTAACGTGAACCCCTTTCTTCGCGTCATCACCGACTCTTGAAAATATTCCAAGTGACCATTAAATACAAAAACATGGTGTATGGAACTCTTCAATAGTATGAATGGTGGAAGAAGTTTGCGAGTGCTCTCATCTTCACATTCGTGGAAGCTGTCAGGGCAAGTCAAGGCCCAGAATCCGACGAAAGGTGGAGAAGCCCGTTGTGTCTCGATTTTGGTCTAATGCCTGCTTGAATGCTCCCCTTCTAGATTTATGTTTTCTGTAATCTTGTACAACACAAACGGATCATTAGGCCCTTGTGTGCCTTCGAATGATTGTTCTCCAATTTCATATTTATTGCTGGCCTAAATTTCTAATGCTGCGTTATGTCTTCGAATCTTCCTTGTAAACTTCACGGAGGTCACAGTCAAGGGCACTGGCAATTGGTTGTACGTTTTATTTCGTGTAATATCGACACGAACGTTTCTATGTCAAGCAAATCAACGCTTTTTCGTGCAGTCCCGTTCTCCAAGTTGGCATCAACGAGCCATGATTTTTCTCAACGCGAAGCATCGCATCTCGGCAAGTAATAGCAAATCGAAGCCTTCGTAATCTCAAGCCATTCCCCTTCATATGCGGTTCCACGCTCTTGCACCAATAAGCATCGCAAAATATTGAAGATCGCGTCATCTCAAAACCCCCCATCTAGCGCTCGTAATTCCTCAAGAGCCTTCTTGCTCGTTTCTCAATCGGTTCAACCACTCTCTCTCCTGGTAGTCGTCTTGAAAGCAAGCAGCCATGAAGGAGAAAACCAGGTTGGCTCACCATGTCGGAAGCAGCAGCCCTCTGACTAATTATACTCATTGCGATACTTTCTCGTCAACTAAGTCTTGTGCTTTGCGTCGCCCTTCTTGCTCTTGGTGACACAGTCTATGCAAAGGCCACTAAATTCGTCCGTGACCTTTCGATCGCTGGGTCGACGACGGTCTTCTTAAAATCGTCCGAGCAGAAGATGCAAGCGTCCGGGGATTTGTTGTACGTGAACCTCTTCAGACCCTCCAGGACTTGCTCAAGAGATTTCTCGGCTTTTCTGTTTATGAACTCCTCCAACGGCGAGACACCAGGCAAATGGAGACCCAACTCAAACTGAAAGGGGCCTTTCTCCTTGCAATTGCAAGTTCGTGAGAAGAATTTGCGATTAATGTAGACTGCCCCGAACAGAGATCGTAGCTCGGAACTGCGAGCTGCATTCAAAGCGTCTGGCGAGTAATTCATCAGTTCCCAACTTCGAAATCATTCAAGATGAAAGGTGTTAGATCGACTTACTGGTGATTCGGAAAGGAAGCTGCAGCTCATTGTCCGAAGAGAAGAAGCTCCAGTCTTCAATATGTCCACTGCACTCGTAAACCAATATTCTTGTGACGCCTCGAAAGGCTGCAGGATTGTCAAACATGAAGCATGGAACGACCAATGCCTTCAATTCATCCTGGTTGAAGGTGTTGTGGCGGCGTCTCCAGAGCTCAGCAAACCAATCGTTGAGGCGTTCGGTTTTGAGGATCACTTGAAATGCTCATCTTGAAGAACTTCAAAGCTCAGGCAAGCATATGCCCACTTTTAGCAGCAAGCCTTCAATACTAGGGTAGTTTGACAACCTAGCTCGACTTCAAAAGCAATATCTTTTCAAAACACCTTACTGCTGCTGGAATATGCTTGAATTACTCAGCATATCTCGTCGCCCGGCCACTTTCCGCAGCATCGCCCGAATCTCGCAAGTCATCCTGTCCAAATATGCCTTCTCAGCGTTCCTTTCTTTTCTCAACAAATCCTAGTGAATACCGTCGACACGACAGCCGATATATTCCCAAGTCTCTTCGCTGAAAACTGTTCTCGAGGGGCTGAGCGTGGATTTTGGTGGCAGGATCGGCAAACAATGAAGTTGTAGCAACAAAGACAGTAGCGAGCGAGCGGCATATGCATCTCATACATGAGGTTACACGACAATGCGGGCAAGGATCCGACTGGCCCTCTTATGACCAATGCTTTAAGCATTTAAAGTTCTCAATGTTTCAACGTTGGTTTTCCACTTATTTCTTCGTCCGTCTCCCTACCGCCGGCCATGGAGCTCGCATCTCTGTACGAATCCTTGCGAGACATTTTTGGGTTCCTATGGGATCATTCATATCTTTTTGTAGCAGTGATTGGAGCGCACTGGGTTCTGCAGCAGTGCTTGTCATATCGAAGGTTGGCGCATGTTCCAGGTCCAAGACTCGCTGCCTGGTCCAATTTATGGCTTGTAAGAGCGATATGGCGACAGCAGAGTCATTTGGATGTTTACGAAGTCTCCAAGAAATATGGTTCAATTGTTTTTCCTTCCCAGGGCCGGAGATGTAATCACTGAATGAATTTCTAGGTCCTCTCGCATGCATCGGACCCAACTATGTTATTACTACCGATGTCTCCCTCATTCATCGCATCCAAGCTGCTCGCTCTCCGTATCATCGCTCGAATTGGTATCGGGGGTTTCGACTGGCCCCAGGAATTGACAATGCCCTCTCACAGACAGACGACAAGTTACACGCGAAACGCCGCGCGCAGCTCTCACCTGGCTTCTCACTCAAAAACCAAGAAGCAATCATTGATTCCCACGTCACAAAGCTCATCACCTTCATCCGAACAAATATGTGTCGAATGAGAAAGAGTATAAAGCCGTGGATTTGGCACAAAAACTGCAGTTCTTTGCGCTCGATGTAGTGATGGACATCGCGACAGGCAGTCCGTTCAAAGATCTGGATCATGACGAGGACAGATACCAATATTTGAAAAGCACTGCTGACTCATTACCCGCTATCCTCTGTACCGTGGGCTGGGAAGATATTACAGAGCAAATGGATTGCACCATTGATAGCTCCAACTGCTTCTGAGTACGGGATTGAGAATATTGTTGAGTATGGCTCGACCTCTTCCATTCTATCACCCTACTGACCTAGTCATGTTATCATCGCCACAAAAATAGTCAACGAGAGGGTCAACGACAAGACTAAAGCAGAAGGAGAAGATATGCTCTCCACGTTCCTTTCCCATGGAATCACTGTGCAAGAAGTGATCTACGAGTCCATGATCACGATCCTTGGCGGCTCACACACTATGTCCATCGCTCTGCGTTCCTGTCTCCTTCACAATCACCAATCCCCGCGTCTACAAACTCTTATTTCTGAGATCCTTTCCCTTTCTCTCCCTGCCAACTCTGTACCTTCTTCCACCCAGCTCCGCAATCTTCCCTACCTCCAAGCCACCATAAAAGAATCACTCCGTATCTTCCCTCCCGGCACAGGGCAAATGCCCAAGCTCACTCCATCAGGCGGTGACACTCTCAATGGCGTGTTCATTCCAGGCGGGACAAACGTCGGTACCAATCCGTGGTAAGATTACATCATGCGCGACCCTGTCCATTTCGGCCCCGATGCTGGCCTTTTTATACCTGAGAGATGGATCAATGTTGATGAGGAGAGGAGGAAAGAGATGGAGTATGTGTGGGAACTTGTTTGGGGGTATGGAAGGTATAAATGTCCCGGACAAGGAATTGCATTGATGGAGTTGGGCAAGGTGGTTTTTGAAGTAAGTTATTTCGAATCTGTTTGATTAATGCCTGTTTTGGAGAGGGGGTACCGGGGAGAGAGGGATCTTGAAAGGAAAGGGATGAAGGCAAGTGGCTAATGTGCAGCAGTTTTTGATATATTTTGAGTGGGAGATTGCTGATCCGACAAAGCCATGGGAATGTAGGAATGTGGGGATTTGGATACAGAAGGACTTGAATGTCAGGATCACGGCAAGGGCTGTGGTTAGTAAAAGATTGGCAGAAAAATGAATGTAGCCATTGAGGAAATGGTCCAGAGTGGGTCGTCTCTATCAATTCCAATATCAGGATACGGCAAAGCAGCTCATATCGACACAACCAGCTTCTTTGCGCTGACTCCTTTTGCCAACAGATCAACGGCATGCTGCACATACTCAAGTCCTTTTCCAACGACCTCCGACTGTGGCATGTACTTTAGCTTCTCCTCCTCCATAGCTTGCCCAACCCATTGCCAAATGACCTTCCCAAGCCCGCTGGTAGCCATGTCCATGGCTACGAAATTTGTTATGATTTCTACCCCATTCTCGACCTTCTCTGAACCTGGCATCACTGACACCACCATTTTCTTCCCACTGCATCTGGCGAGGATCTCGCACATGGGATTCAAAGTTGAATCATTTGAAATAGCACCGACTGCTCCGACCACGTCTTTACCTTCCAGGTATCCCGCAATTTCATCAACAACAGTTGGATCATTCTGATCAAAGCACACGCTCGCTCCCAACCCTTTGACCATTTCATGATTTCTCTTACTCGCCACACCCACAACCTCGTACCCAGCTTGAGCGGCCATTTGTACAGCGCAAGAGCCTATGCTGCTGCTAGCACCCCAAATCAATACCGTCTTACCTTGACTGGTGGCACCAATGGACGGCGGATTGATCCCAAGGGTCTTGGAGTGAAACAAGCAGCTGGCGGCAGTACTGATACCAAGTGGTAATACAGCGGCATCCTCATATGCCACCTCTTTCGGAATTTTGGCAATGAAGGGCGACTTCAGAACCACATACTCTTGAAAGGAGGCATAGCAGTAGTTGCCGTCTTTTCTCTCCAAACAGGAGCATGTCCCAATAACACGATCACCGACTTTGTACACATCAGCCAGGGAGAGGTGAACTTCCGCAACCTCGCCTGCTACATCGCAGCCGAGAATTGCTGGGTAATCCTGCAAGAGGATTCCGAGTTTCTGGATGACGACATCAGCTGGGTTGAAGGCAATAGCCTTGGTTTTGACGACGAGTTCGTTGGCTGTGGGAGAAGTATATGGTGCAGAGTCCACAACGAAGTCGGGTGACTGTTTGGCCATGAGCCATGCTGCACGGTTGCGGGGGGGCATGATGATTGTTTAGTATGTATTTGAAAGGATCCAAAAATGATTGATGAATGCGTGGACGCAAATACTGTAAACACCACCCTGAAAATGATAAGTCTTACTTTACTTATTAGTAGGAAAGCCTCAACTTGTATTCCTCAGCTATGTGCAACGGTACGAAAGTCCGATAGAAACGATATCACCGGAATCATCTTAGATTATAATATGGAGAGAACTGCTTGGAGAGATTAAAGCGTGTCAGTGGAATGTCAATCGCTGGGACGCTAGCTGTCGAAGTAAGGGTGACGGTAAAGCTAGGCTATGAAATACGAGTGCAGGTAAGCCGGGACCACGGAATACGAGTAAGGGTAAGGCTGGTATGCAAAGTACGCACTGAAAAGCTTGTCGGTACTTGAAATACGCAGTCTGGGGAGTTCGAATACGAATAATAGTAATTCGAGTACGACTGAAGGTATTTCGAAATACGATAAGGTGAAGGCCCTGCATCCCGTACGTAGTTGACAAGAAGTCGGACTTTGGACTTAAGGGTCTTAAGTCCCAGCGGAGGTGGAGATGGATCACGTTCGTTCCAGTATCACTAACACCTTTTCACGTGACCTGGGAATTCGTCTGCCCAAGTGCCGTCACAGGCTCTGAAATACTTGTTTGAAGGTTGTAGATCTCATTCAGGTCGACAGAAGCACTGGATGAGTCGCAGAAGAACTCCCGTTACCTTTTTTTCGGTCGAGAGCCCAGCGGAGAGCGAATAGTTTCCAAATTGACCTTGTCTCGTGGCGAGTCTTGTTTCTTTTCTGAATGAATGGTGTTGGTCTCTGCGTGGTATGTGTTTGCTCACTTCAATCTTCTGGTCAGTCCTGTATTTTATTTTGTCATAGCTTCGTGGAGTTGTGTGCTCTTGGTTAGAGCCTTGTTTCAACATTCTCAAACATCAAGGACCTCAAGATCGTCTCACCTTTAGTACGTGGCCTCATCACGTGCAAAACTTTTGATGCGACCCATCTTCGCGTTCTGCTTCATCTCTCTGGTCAGTTTGTGGCGTAATTTCCGGTCCAGGTTCCTATTTCTAACGTCTAGAAGCATTCTGAAGTCCGGACTTGATCCGTTTTGAGCATGGAGGTAAGGCGACCAGTAACAACCACCAACCTGTCCCACATATGTACTCCACCAGAGCACGGCATCCCACTTTGGAAGCATATCTTGCTTAAGGCTGAAGGGAATAAGCTTGTGTGGTCCACCTCTTGGCGTTCTTTGCTCGGCCTTAACGCTTGGAATATCGGCCGCGGTAAGCTTGCTCGACGTCTTGAGATAGTTTGAGATATTTCTTGATACTCCCCTTTTGGCTTGAAAATTTTTCTCGTCCACTTGGATGGGAGTACTTTGTTTCTTCTTTTCTATAGCAGATGCAATATTGGAACTTTTTGATGGTATTGCGTAGCTGCATTGCTCAAAGAAGCTGTTTGATCTGCTCATGAGCTGTCGTCTGCATCTCTTTCTGGATTGCAGGCAAATCTCTCTGCTATTCTGAGGGAGTTGGTCGCTTCATCTTCCCGCACCGAGTCATTCGAAGCTCAGTGACGAGTTATCGCAACCTGCCAGTACAGGCCCACGTTGTTGGCCTACTTCTAGACGATCTCTAGGTATCAGGTCGTTGAGTTCCCCAGATATTGAACTATTCTGGGTCTTAACAGGCGTATTAAACCGCTAGCTCGAAGATCTGCCTCTAGGTTCACTTCTAAATTCGTCAAATAGTCGGATCACGCCGTCTTCTGTGGAGGCTCTTGAGATGACGAGTATCTTGATTCGAATCCAGAACACTTGCGTGTTCATTCACATGCATTCTTCGATCGGAATTCACCTTGCGAATATCGTTTTATACTCATGGTCGTTGTGGAGATACTTTGGTGGAGAGAAGATGGAAGTCGAAATGTGTATATAAACCTTCAGTGTCGTCTTCAAATGCATCCATCATCAACTCATCACATCATTTCATCTCGTTTACCTTCTCAACAGCTGGTCAGATAATTCCATCACTCAGGCAGTGACTTTCCTCCCATAATTTCAGACTTCTCTCAACATCAAGGCAGGCCTCACCAGTAACACTAAAACCATATTGGCAAATATGCAACTCAACGCCCAAACCGCATCGATCATCCTGCTCTTCTGCAGTGGTATGTCAATCGCTGCTCCGGTCGCCAACTGCGATCTCGCTGTCCGAGCTCCTCCTCCACCACCAAAAGGCCCGCCTCCTCCTCCTCACGTCCGTGATATTGAGGCCTTGGTTCAAAGAGCGGATCCTCCACCACCTGTGAACTCTCCAACACCGCCTCCTCCTCCTCCTCCTCACACTCGTGATATTGAGTTCGAGTTCGTCGAGAGAGCAAATCCGCCTCCGCCACCACCCGGAAACCAGCCTCCTCCTCCTCCACATCGTCGCGATGTTGACGATCTCGCTGAGCGAGCCCCGCCACCACCGCCTCCAGCAAACAAACCCCCTCCTCCACATCGTCGCGATGTTGACGATCTCGCTGAGCGAGCCCCGCCACCACCGCCTCCAGCAAACAAGCCTCCTCCTCCACATCGTCGCGATGTTGACGATCTCGCTGAGCGAGCCCCACCACCACCGCCCCCAGGAAACAAGCCTCCTCCTCCTCCACATCGTCGCGATGCTGATGAATTGAACGAGAGAGCCAATCCACCTCCTCCACCCAACCCGGCACCAGCGAATCCAAACCCGGCGTCCAACAATGGTGGGACCGCGGGTGCTGGAGCTGCGGCCGGTGCAAAGGCTGCTGCTGGAAGAGGTTAGATGGTTGAATGGTCAAGATGATTAGGTGCAGTGAAAGGGGAAGAAGATAGTAGGGTGACGACAAGAATACAAAACATGTCTTGCGGAATTCCAAACATTGATAATTTGACATGAAAATCTGACTGTGAATATGTATGCAATGCTTCAACTCGATACAAGACAATTGACCACTAAGGGCCAAGTTGACCTGTTTCTCCCACTCAAGTGGTGGTTGTGGATAAAAGTACGGACTACCGTAAGCTGAAGCTCGCTTGTAATCTTATAACTCGCTTAGATCATGGAGAAAAAGGGTAACAAACAGCTGGAATACGTCGGAATTGAGATTAGCGGAATGCCAAGCAGAAGACCACGTCTACATTTAATTGATACAATCTGTTGGATCATATTCAGTACAATGCCTCGCGGCCGCTCATGAATTTATCCTGAACATCAGATCCTCGACAAATAATCAGACCAGCAAACAGCTAATCAACCCAACAAGGCCTCACCAGCAAGCAACGCCACCTAGCAAAAAAGGGGCCAAAGCAAAACTAAGACGCTGCCCTCAACCAAAGGTAACACGACCATACTTATCCTCATGCGGCCTCTCATTCGCAGCACACCAGTACGTTCCATTGTGGAGTCTGGTGACATTCATACCCGGCTTGCCATCATCACGACCATAGGGATTGGATCTGCCATATATCTTCTCCATCTCCAACCGGAACGCGCTCTTGGGCTTGCCATCACGTATGCGCATCTTCTCAAAGAACACATACGAGGCGTAGAACACGGCATTGGTGTTTCCGGCATTTGCACCCTTCTTGCTTAAGAAGTCGTTGAGAGACTTGCCTTGGATCTTTCGTCCGTCGCCGAAGGTTTTGGCAATTTCGCGGAGGAAGCCTGCTTGGGTGACCTATCACACAATCGTCAGCAGAATTCTTGATCTGTGGGATCTGATACGTGTAGACTTACCGATGGATTGGCCAAATAAGCACGAATCTTCTTCCTCACCTCATCACACGTATCAAACACCGGGACATCATTCTCCTCCTCCCCATCCAACTTAATCCCACTAACATCATTCTGCTTCTCCTCATCCTCCTTCTTCACCTTCTTCTTCTGCATCTTCACGCCGTTCAATTCCCTATGCTTGAAGAACGCAAACGCATTCCCATACACGCTCGAATTCATGCCTTTGTATGGTCCATTCTGGCCCATGAAATTGGAGTAGGAGTTTGCAGTCACGCCGATGGCTTTCTGGAATTCTCCCACTTTCATTTCCCCTGAGGCGAGGAAGGCGCGGATCTTGGTGCGCACGGCGTTGCAGCTGATGTTCACCATTTGGCAGCGTTCATCGTCGATGGAGATTTCTTCGCGGGGTTCGTCCATGGCTTTGCGTTTGTTGGTCTGCCGGTGTGTTAGACATGATATCAGACAACTGAGGGGGAGCCTAGGAGCCTACAGGTTTTGTTGCCCCAGATGTGGCAGATGGAGCGGAGACAGAGGCATTGGTGCTGACGGCAGCAAGGGCTTGTCTTTTGGGAGCCATTTTGGGCGATGGCAGAGTGCCGAGTCTTGGAGTACCTGCAGGTTCTGGTTGTAGAGTTGTTTGCGTTGTGAAGTTCAAAGGAAGGGAGAACGCGACGCGTTGTAAACACAGCGTTCAGGGGTTCAGTTATAGTGCCTTCAGGGACCGAGCTCTTTCCCGGGGTCTCAGATTAGCGTGTCATCCCCGCGACCCGCCGCAATTGAATGAACGTCACCCTCTTCAAGATTTACCACCACCACCACCACCACCACCACCACCGATTCAAGCTTCTTCAACACTTCCAACGATCACCGATACATCGGCAGATACCACGGAGTCGAGAGACATAATGCTGAGTGGCACGCGACGGCTCCTCTACAATTCCCACAGTAATCGATCCATCGATGGTCGCTTGCGAGTCCAAAGACACGATGCTCGGCGGAGAGAAGCTGGTTTGTGGAGCATTGCCTCCCCTGGGAGTTCTGCGAGGGTTAGGCTCGAGGCAGCGGACAATTGAGACCTTTGAGATGTATCTGGCACCTGTGGAAAAGCAGCCTGGTCGAGATTGATGGTTTCCATTTTGCTGAGCGAGTGAGAGATTTTCGAAATCTGCAGGCTGGAAATCGAGGTAGAGGGTGCGCCTGGGTTCGGTGCATTCGGTAGGTCCTTGACCACCTTCAGTCTGCCCCAGGCACTCTCCAGTGATCCAGTGATGGAAGCTCATTATTCTGCCAGGATCCGGATATCAACAATCGCATTATTGTCGAGGTATTGTTACCCTCGTCGGAGTTCACGATGTCGACTTTATGGCAAGTTCTGGTATGTCTCGCATTTTTCGGCGAAAGCTTTGAGTTGCGAATCTACCTCGGGCTCGCACCTACTCAATGCTATTCTAGAATTCCTTGTACTGTACCTCTGTCTCTGGTCCAAAGAGCTCTGCCTACTGGACGGATGAAAAGGGTTCCAAAGTCTGAATTTGATCCCTTTCCTGCATTGATTCTTTCTGTCGTTTATGCGGAAACTCAAGCGCATGAGCGCTTCCAGTCTGAGCTCATGAGGAGACCTCAGCTTCCTGGGCCCCTCAGAGGAGATCATGGCATGCCTGCAACGTAATTCCTTCAGCGCCTGCTGTCTCCCTTCTCCCGTCTCTCGACTGATAGCTGTGATACTCTCCGATTCTGACCAATGGGTACGGATTTGCAGCAATCACAGCCGGACTAGAATTGAGCCAAGATTGTCATCCCACCTCTACGGATCCTCTGGTTGATACTCCGGCTCATAAATCATTCGACTTCTTGGAGCACCGCATAACATCCGATGTCGGTAATCTGGCTCACAGACAACTCTACCTCGGGGTCGAAAGGATAATTGTTCTCGGGGACCGCAGATCATTGTGCGTGTCGGACTGCGGATCACATTGTCTTGCATAGAGGAGAAGTCGATCCTCCGCAAGAGCAAGATCTGACGTTCAGGAGACCTCTGTCCAGTAGACCATCTCGGCGGAGAGTTCACTGAATACTGCACGATGGTGTCACTTGACGAACTCGAGACCGAGCTTGGCGGAGAACGCCCTCGACAACGCTCACGATGGACTCCTTCTCGAGATCGTTGCCGAGATCGATGGTGCCGTTCCTCGGTTGAGAAATCCTCCCTATCCCGTTCGTGCTCAGGAGATCGATTTTGTGGGCGCTGTTGACGCTGCGGCAGATCGATTCCGGACAACCTTGCAAAACCTTCGTTCATTTCTTCTCGTACATCGGCAAGTTCAGCTCGCTGCCCCGCGAAACCTTCGTTCATCTCCTGCCGCACAGCGTCTAACGTCTTTCTTACTTCCCTGGTGGCTCGGACATGGAGAAGATCAAGTTGAAGTACAATAATTGTGATGTTTTGATCCAAGTTCGATCCCAAAGTATTTAACTCTTTTGCAACATTTGCCACAGCAAATCGCACACGATCCCAACCCTGATTGCGAGCTCGCTTTGACCTAGGATTGACTCCTTCGTATTTCTTCAAGATGACTTTCACCCTTTTCAAAACTTCATTGCACTCTACAATTGCCTCGAACAAATATCGGGACTCCTTTGTATGCCGCTTCAGTGGTGACTTGCGGTGCTCAAGCTCCTTTTTCACCCATTGGAGCACGCTGCAGAGCGTATGAGCTAGCTGCGACATGTGTTTGTAGACTTCGCCGGCTTCTCGACATCGCTGATAGATGTTCAAAGCAAATTTTATGATTGCGGTGACATTACCGAGGCCCAATGGATAGGTTACCATTTCTACTGAAAGGCATTAAGGGGGTGTAACGATTCTCAGTTCGTGGGGCGGGCGCTACTTGAGTTGCCCCAAGTTTCTGCACCTCTGTCACATTTCTTATCATTGGATCTCAATTCATGCATGAGGCATTTTATCATCAAAGCATTCGTGCGGCTATTCTGCAGCTCTCAGCACATTGGACGTGTCTGGACAGGTCTTATCCAATTGAAGAGTCAGGATGCTTCAAGCCGCCTCCGGCCATGCATTCCGATAACAACCACACTGGATGACAGGTCTGAGAGCCTCACTTCAACCGGGCCCAGCGGCATGCCTGGTCCACGAGACCGAAATATCCCGCGTTACAAGCCCAGTAATTGCCGCATCAACATACGAGGCCGATGCGGTTTCACTCCACAGCCTTCTATTTGCGGGGTTACGAACCGCGAAAGCCACATTCACCATGTCCGATCCGTATTCCATTCCACAGCCTCGTGTCTGTTCTTTTGCTTTGTTTAGACAAAGGTTTCCGAGGACAATGACCAGCCTTCTCAATACTTTCTTTTTTTTACGATTTCATTTCTTTAGTGGATGTTCTTTCATGCGTCCTCAAAGTTGAAAAATAGCTCTGTTCAGAACAAAGAAAATGGAGAACAATTACCATTGTTGTTCCATAAAAGAAATGGCTCCTCTAGCCTTTCTTCCGCTCAGATCCTCGCTCTTGACCGGTAAGTCAACCCCAAGCCTCCAAGAAGTCTTGAGTCATTACCACTATATATACATTACAGGCACTGCATCGTCTGGCACGATCAATGAACGTAAGAAAGACAATGGGCTTCACAGCAACACCAGCACCATCAGGTGAGATCTGCTGCATCTTCACCGACATCGTCTCCTCCACCGAGCTCTGGGACATCGACCAGCAGATGATGGACACAGCATTAAAACTCCACAACACAGTCGTCCGACAAGAGCTCGTACGCTTCGGCGGGTACGAAGTGAAGACTCTTGGCGATGGCTTCCACATCACTTTCTCTGCCACCCATGCAGATCAGGCACTTCTCTTTTGTCTTGCGGTCCAAAAATCTCTCCAAGCTGTACAGTGGCCACCCAAGATCGTCGAATACTGGAAGAGGAGAGACGATATCGAATACTCGCCTAACAACATTGTGCGAGGACTGGCGGTGAGAATGGGACTGCACTGCGGTACTCCATTCTCTGCGGAGCGTAATCCCGTCTCAGGCCGCGTTGACTATCATGGTCTGATTGTCAACATGTCGTCGAGGATCTCCGGGCATGCGAAGGGTGATGAGGTGACTGTTTCTGACGCGTTTATTAGGAGGGTATGTGAGTTGGCTGGGGATGGGGTGATGACGGATGGGAGCAGGACTCAGGCGCTGTATGGGCTGTTCCCGCAGAACGAGTTCAGAGTTATTGCGAAGGGATTTTGTGCACTGAAAGGTGTTACGACCCCGGAGTTCATTACGCTGATACGGATGGTGAGACAGCCGATGCCAGCTACAGAGCGGGCGAGGAGAGGGCAAGCAAGGTAAGGAGGCATGGGGAGCGAGAACAAGGTAAGGGGAGGCATGTATATAGATCTCTGGAGTTCCGACGGGCGGCATTCTCAAATGACATTCCCTCTCCACGCTAATTTCAGGATTTTCCACGTGATGGTTTTTTCTTTTTGGGCTTTCAACACTTTGATTCGTGAAGTCTCAGCCACTCAGCCCCAACGCCAAGGTGCCACTGCGGCTGCGCTGCGTACGAAAATGACCAACTTCTTCACTCACAGCCTCTTAAATATGTTTCATAGCTCCCTCTGAAGCTTGAAGGCTTTTCTTTCAGCTAAACGTTCGAACATGCCTCAATTGAGATCCGTCCTTATTGCCATATGGTCATGGCGAGCTTCAGCCGCTTCCGTCCGCAGTATTCTTAATGCAGCAGATTCAGCTGAACAACATCGCTTGATTGCACTCTAGCGAGACTCGATTCAATCGCAACTAACGGTGATTGGGGTGACTGTGGGTCTATTGGAATGTTATTCAAGACTCCTTGCCAACCTGGACATAGGGAGCTCTTGTTGCTAGTGTCACGGCATCCGCATTCACATAGCCATCTGCTTCAGCCACGCACTGGAGCGTACTGGCACTTTGGTACAGCAGCATCGCGCTCTCACTTACCTGCATTGGCCTCGCCACTCAGCAATCCATTGCTATCAATCGCCTTAACAATATGCCGGATCGTTTGCAAAATATTTGCAAGCTGCTCTCCACGTCTGAACGAGATAAAAACGGACAGCTACAACCGAAATTGTGGCAGCTGTATATTTGGCATCTTCCGGTTATGCTGCTGACCTGGAGCATCTTTCTGTTGTTGATTGGGATGGTAGTGCTGGTTTGGGAGAGTGCGAAGACGAATCGATATCTCATTGGAGCTGACGAGACCAAAGTAAGCTATACTCGATTCTCGAAATTCAGTATGCTTAAAGATCATAGATTGCAATTGCATTTACCTGTGCGGTGGGCTTTTGCATAGCCAACTATGTCGTATCACACAGGGGCATGATGATGCCTGCTCCGTATCGAGACATATTTTGCAGTGATAAGGCCACTGACTCGGGACCACCTATCAAGTGCATATTTCACATACTTCAAGTTCCAATTATTTTTCCGCCTGTCAACAAGTGGTCACATCGCTTTACCTTCCCTTTGAAAAGGGATCTGCATTGCTTACTCAAGTCCCGCCAAATGCCGCCACGACCCCACCTTTTGAGGAAGCGGGCATCCGGGGTAAAAGTCTCCGTAGTTTGGGTTATGATCTTGTTTTCTGTCTGGAGCTTCATTTTTCTTTAATCTTTCGATGCGGTAATTGTGATTCTTTCTACACAATTCTTGAGGAAAGATGGCGTTGTGGTATACATTCGGAGTGGCGATATTCGCAGCCATTGGGTCATTCCTCTTTGTGAGTAGGCGTATTACTGGGTGTAATTCCTGCTAATCTTTCTAGGGCTTTGATACTGGCATTGCTACGACGAGTGAGTTACCCAGAATGAGATTCGGTCACTCGGTGCTAAGGAGTGCCATAGCTATTGCACACGCGAGCTGGATTGATTATATGGGCCATCCATCTAATGGGCTCACAGGAGCTGTAAGTCTATCGTATGGCATTTTAAACCTCTCCTAAGCTTAGAAAGGTTGTGGCGGTCTACATCGCGGGCGAAGCGGTTGGTGCACTTACGCAAACAGCCATTGGAGACAAACTGGGCCGAATCAGATTTATGCAGATGGTGAGCATCTTTGTCACAATTGGGACTGTCATTCAGACAGCTGCCGTTAATATGGGCATGTTCCTTGCAGGACGAGCGATCGCGGGATATGCTGTTGGGTTAGTTGGCTTCCATTTGAGAGACTGAGCTGACCAAGTTCAGAGGCATGGTTGCTACCGTCCCCATTTATCTCAGCGAAATATCTCCTCCCCATCATCGCGGCCTCATCGGAGGTATCTCCGGCTGCGGTATATCTTTTGGCACAATGATGAGCAATTGGGTTGGGTTTGCTTGCGGATATGCGCCAAATGGGGCAATACAATGGCGGCTGCCTCTTGGAATCCAGATCCCGTGGGGAATCATCCTCTTTATCGGACTTGCAACATTCATGCCAAATTCTCCTCGTCAGCTCATCCGGGTCGGGAAAGTGGAAGAGGCGAGGAGGGAGTACATGAAAGTCCGAAGAGACTTACAGTCGCAGGAAGCGTTGCAAGAATTCGCGTTCATGAGAGCGCAGATCGAGTATGAGATGCAGAGAGAGATCACCTCAATTAAGGAGGTCTTCGAGCTTTTCAGGCATCGAGCTTTGGTGTAAGAAGTTCGTGGCATATGATGAGGTTTGAGCTGATGAAGTTGCAGATCAATTGCGGTTCAGACTATGACGGCCTTGACTGGAGTGAATGTTATCCAGTATTATCAGAGTAAGCAGCTTTTTCTCAGCAAAAGGCACTTCTAATCCAGATCAGCTATCTTATACAAATCTTTGGGCATCCCCTCTCAAACAATCCTTGCTTTGGCCGCAGTCTATGGAACAATCGCTTTCACTTCCAATTGTATCACTACGAAATACTTGACCGACCAGTGGGGACGTAGGAAGTATGTGCCCTCCTTAAGTGTGGCAACAATGGCTGACACTCCCTAGCATGCTACTTGCTGGCTTGGCGATGATCATCGTGGTAGAAATTTATGCTGCCGTCATGCAGAGAGAGTTCGAGAACACGTCAAATCGAGTTGGCAAAGGATTTGCTATTCTTGGCATCTACATGTTTGTCGTGTCTTACTGTATGCTTCCCATCTCCCTGATATTGAAAAGTGGCTTATGAATGTAGATGGAATGCTTAACAGCACGACTTGGCTCTATGGAGCTGAAGTGCTGCCAATTGGGATCAGAAGCAAAGTCATGGGTTTGGCTGCGGCCTCTCACTTCATCGTGAACGTCGCTGGTAAGACTTGGAGATTCCCTGAGCTCGAGGCCATAAGTTTAACATGGGCTTGTTTGTAGTTACCGAAGCTGGACCAAGTGCATTTGCCAATATCCACGAGAACTACTATTATGTCTTCGTTGCATGCTCGGCCTTCTTCCTTGTGATGGTCTATTTATATTTTCCGTGGGTCTTCCATCCATCATATGATAAGAGAATGCTGACTCATTTGTAGAGAGACGAAGCAAAAGACTCTTGAAGAGATTGCCGCTGCGTTTGGAGACAAGGTCGTCCTGGTTTCAGAGAGGGATGTAGCGACCGAGCAAATGGTTCTCGAGGACAAGGCGAGAGATGAGCAAGTCGAGATGGCTTAAACGGAAGTTTCATGAAAGGCACGGAGTATTTGCTCTCCCATTTATCATCATCTTCGGTTTTGGGAATCAAATAATTGCATCTCTACTACAGTATATCAATTCTAGTCTGCGCTCTTCTCACATTTAGTTCGCCAATCTCACCTCGCCATCCTTGTCACCTCCTCAATGGCCATTCCCTCATCCTAGCCATTCTGCCTCAAACCTGCGCAAATTTTCCAACTCCTGACGCTTCTCTTCTAGACGCTCGGCCTTATCGTGTAGCTTATTGCCCAAACCAATCTTCTGTTGTTCAAGCTCGAAGATGCGATGAGCATAATCTGCAATAATTGTATCAGTGTCTAGTGCTCCTCTGAAGGTGATCATCTCTACTTGAAGCTCCATCATCTATATGGAAATCAGTTTGACTTGTTGTATCTTATCATTGTCCCTCACTTCGAGAGTTTCGATATCACTTCCAAATTGCAGGATGGTTGCTGGGTTGCTGGAGCGACGTGAAGTGCTGGAGCTTCTTGAGTTGATTCAACTTTTCTCAATAGTGAGACTCGAGATTCGGTGGAAGTCTCGGCGTCGAAGTTGGCTTCCTGGCTAGCAATCTGTGCTCGACGTCGTTGTTGATCCCGATATATCACGAAATGGTCCAGTACCCGACCAGAAACCCTCAGACCCTGCCTGATATCGGCCCTGAAGTCGCTTGAAAGTCGGTTTGGATTACCAGTGGGATTTTCCATCGAAGAGTAGTCTGAAGTGTCGACGATGTCGGATGCCGAATCAGTCAACGAGGGAGTGTGTGGGCCGAGAGGTTCATATTCTTGCGATGGTGATTGATCATCTCCCTCACTTTTCCTCTCGCTTCATTTGCTCTCTTCGCTTTCAATGTCCGTATATTGCCAGTATTTCTGGTAGTCCTCTTCAGTGACCCGACGTCTTCCATCTTTGAGGAAGACTGATTAGTCGAGGTGGTGAGCATAGCACTTCCATTCGATGCCCTCCATTTTCTTGCGTACTTCATCTGTTGGAAAAGACCCGAAATAGTCGTACCACTCTGGAAGCACTTTCCCATAAGCATGCTCCAGAATATTGAGTGCACAATCCATGGCAGTGATATATCTCTTGAGATTTGATTTTTTTTGACCAATCTATTAATCTATTAGCCTAACCCAGAAGGTCATTGCATGGAAATTTACATCTGTGCCTCTTGAATCAACGCCCGGATCTTGAGTCGCTGTCTATCGTCGAAATAAAGCGAGCCGAAATCTCCTGCTCGGTCTCTTTGCTTCATTTGCCGGAGCCACTTTTTCTGATCCTCAATCTTTCTTTGAATGACTCTAGTGATGTCAAAGTCTTTTTCTTTTGAAGACTTGCTGATACCCAAGCCCTCTTTCAGTCCGAGAGTTGTCAAGTATTGGAAGTTCTGATCGACAATAGCCTTTGCGAGAATCTCTACGCTATAGACGTTGTTCCTGGCCCAGGTCTGAATCTGGTAGAGCGCTGTAATTGAGTCGGTGATGTTCCAGCAGTAGAAATCTTCTGGAATGATGGCCACGCGACGTCTTCGGCGAACTGGGTACGGAATGCCAGTTGGCCGAGATGGGAAGACGCGAGACATAGCGTATGGAGGTTGGCAGTATCGCTTAAGAGAGTTTTGTAGAAGGGGTCTGTCTTGATAGTGGTATAAGGTAGCGGATTAGATGATTTTATATGAATTTGAGTCTTGTGCTTTTGAAATAGACGCAGGTAGCTGCTAGATCTGCAGTTCAGATGTGAATAGGGGTGCGGCTGCTGGAGCTAGCAAGGCCGACTAGCGTTAATTGGCACACAAGCAGCTAGCACCACCACATTGGGATAGCGAAACCACAAAATCCGGTGTGTCAGCAGGCCACATTTAATCATTCTATCTTTAAGTCACAACAATTGGAAGGGGCGCTAAATGCGTTTGAGCAAGCTACATTGGCGTACTCGCTCAGAATGTTTAGAGAAAATGGAATCTAGCACATGCTCTGACATTCAGTCTCCACACCGTGTAGTCCGGATAAATGAATTCCACTCTCATTCAATGCCCTCCTATTCAGCTTCTGAGCCTCCATCAATCTCCTCAGCGGGCTCACTCGCACGAGTCTCCACCAGAAGAGGAGTCTCTTCATCCACCACATATACCAGTCTATTAGCCGTATCTTGGTACTTTCTGGCCACTCCGGAGATTAAAGCAGCGAGAAACGGCCCACTGTATCCTCATCAGCTCACGAATTTAAGGGAGGAATCAAAACTTACGTAGTAAACACAATGTAAAATATGATAGAAACCCAACCTTCCCAATTAGGCGGCCCTTTCCCAAAACTCACAACCAGAAACCAAGTGATAATCGGCGCATAATAGATTGCTTTCACAGCCTCGAAACCGAGGAAAGTATTGACTGTGAGAGCATCGTTTCCGCACATCATCAGTTCCAGGACGATGGAGAAAATAGCCACGAGATTGATAGCCATCATTACGAATGCAATACTAAGATGGATGTTAGAAAATCACAGGCAGAGGATAGGTTGTGCATACGCGTCGTCAGGTCTAAGAGGCCGGCAGTCGTAAAAGCAGATCATCAAATATGTGAGGAATAACATCCCCACCTGAGCGAGGCATGCGACGATGAGCTGCCAGAATAGGACGAAGACGATTAACCATGGCCATGGATTCTGTTCCGCTTCCGAGTAGATTGCGGGGATTCGAGGCATTGTGAGGTTGATGAAGAAGAAGGGATTGTGAAGTTGGAACTTGGGGAGATGACCTCGGATCGTGATGTCTCAAGCCACAGTGCGGCGCAGCAACTTGGCTAAGGTTAATGGTTAGCGAGATTTTCACTACCGTGTATCACGAGTATCACTTCAAAAAGTTTTGGCAGAGAAAGCTCTTTTTTGGGCGCAAAAGTAGAATACGCGAAGTTGTTCTTCATTCTCTACTTCCTCCGATTCCCTGATGCCGCACATTCCCGCCATTCAAATGCTAGAAAACGTCGTTTCTTCAGGTGCCGATCTTTTCCTTACAAATTGTAATATCTTTCCAGCTGCTCAGCAGTCATCTTTCTCGCGATCGATGGACGAAACTTGTAACCAGTGGCAGCCATGGCATTATCGCCAAGGGCGGTGCCTGATACAAAGGCTTCCCGGAGGTTGGATTCATGAAGCTTCAGGAGGATTTGGACGGCAGAAGAGTCGACTTAATGGCCGCAGTGACCGTAGTAGCCTGTTGGTCTTGATGAATTGCATTGGTTGGGTTGTCGGAAGTGCTGAAAGCATCTTGGCAGCCTTGAGGTGTTGTTGGAGAAGGGGTAGAGGCCGGTTGGTTGAGCTTAATGCCAGGCAGCTGGAGTGGATTTTCGACTGGTGCGTGGAGATTATCGTGCAGTTCAACTAACTTGATGTTGTAAACTTTTCGTCCACCACATTGCGATTTACCGGGGCAGCTGAGACAGTTGGACTTGGTGCGGAGGCTTGGCATAGCGGCAGCAGAGAAGTATCTGACGAAACGGGACATGACGCTTTGTTCTCCGTGACTTGAGATGAGTTGGTGTAGTTGTGGAAAAGATCGAGGTATTTGTTTGTGGTTCTGTTTTGTGATTTTAGTATGCAAGTGAAGTTCTTGAGTAAGAAAAACACATAAATAGATCGAGTGATTTACTTCTGGACTAAAGAATGGCAATATTTGGAACCCGGTGGGAGCTACTAGCTTCTTGGGATAATACTTTACCAATCCCATGGCCCTCTGCTCAATGGTCTTGCAGACCGGAAAGGGGGCCTGTCTTTAGAAAATTCGGGCGTGGTAATGATAGGAAGAAAAGAGGGCGCTAACTCATTGTGCTTGACCATAACACCTTAGATTACCTCTAACAATAATGCCGCTAAGGGCATTAGCACACTTTGGTCTTTACCGCATGAGCCTGAAGAACATCACATCGAAGCAATTCAGCAATAATGAAAAAGCAGAAAAGAATGAACGGTATGGCGAAGGAGTTGCCAAAATGTGGACAAGGACAGCGATAATGACCTCGAGATTCCTGGGTCACACCCGAACAAAGTAAAAGGTGGAAGACGAGAGTCAAAAACATTCAAATCTCCACTTGGACACAAAACCCAAGAAATCCAAACATGCAGCATATCAAAGCAATCATCTATTCATTTCTATTCCCATCATCGCCTCATTATCCGGTTCGATAAACTCCTCTTCTCCATCGGCCTCGTGTAACCCTCCTCCTCAACATTATGTTTCCCCACAATATTCAAAAACACATGATCAAACGTCGTCTGACTTACAGAATAATGCTCAAGTCCTAAATCCTCCCTATTATCCTCAAGCACCATAATCAAAGCACCAATACCATCGCCATCTTCCCGTGCACTTGACATCTTTCCACCGCCTCCTGTAATCTCGTCTTCGTCCTCACTTCTACTATCCTTGCTTTCCCTTTGCTTCCTCATAACAGGAACTGAAAACCGCACTTGCCCATGATACGTCTTAGCCTCGATATCCGCGCCAGGAAACTGCTGTAAGACCCAAGACCTCACGCCCTCAATCTCCGCATCCGAAGTATGAGGCGCAGACTCCATAACCAGATGCACATAATGCCTATCCCCAAACCGTCTTCTCAACCCCTCACTCGTACCCGTAGCCAGCATCCTGCGCGCCATAATGCCTGCACGATCCGCCAATGCGTCGGCTTCTTCCATGCTATGTGTCGTGAGCAAGAGACTGCGTCCTGGAACCACAGCTGCGAGCGTCTTCCACATGACTCTTTTGGCGGCGGCGTCCATGCCGGAACTTGGTTCGTCGAGGAGCAGGACTGTTGGGTTACCGATGAGTGCTATGCCGAGTGAGAGTTTCCGTTTATTCCCACCAGAAAGCTTGGCTGCCATTCTAGAAGAAAAGTTCTGTAGCCCAACAGCTTTTATAACTTGCGAGACATTGTGCTCAATATCCTGAACCCCACGAACGCGCGCATAGAAGCGCAGGTGTTCAAGGACTGTCATCTGATCCATAGCATCATACTGTGGACACACTCCAAGATGTGAGCGTGCCTCAGCTCGATGGCGATTGATTTCAATGTTCTCAACGTATATATTTCCGCCGTTTTTAGAGGGCTGGATGTCGCCGCGGACGAGGGAGATGGTGGTTGATTTCCCGGCACCATTGACGCCAAGGAGGGCGTACACTTCGCCGCGCTTGATGCCGAAAGTAAGGTTCTCGACGGCGGTGACGTGGCCGAAGGATTTGGTAAGGTGCAGAACGCGGAGACCGTCGTTTGAGCTGCTTACTCGGACGAGCTCTTCAGCGAATTCTTCGTCGGCGGGTACTGTAGTTTCTTGGGTTGTTGATGGAACTTTACGGACTCGTCTGTACCACGCGAGGATGGAGCCTGAGTCGTACCAGAGTAGGATCCCGAATAGAAAGATGCTCTGTAGGATTAAGTAAAGAATGGGACCTCCGTATTGAAGGATACCGCCGGGATACGAAGCCAATTCTTTGCCTGAACAGGTCGTCGAAAAGATGTTGAGAGCAACAAAAAGTGCTCTGATCAGACTTCCCATTGGTGTGACGAGCGAGATTGTGAAGTGAACAATGATCAGGTAGGAGTCGATCTTATTGACGGGCTTCAAAGAGTTAGATATATACCAACAGGAGTGGCAAAGTTACTTACAGCATACGTCAAGGTGCACAGATACCCAATGAGGTAGATCAAGAAGAAGACTGCTTGTCCAGCCGCCGCAAATGCATACGCAGACAATTGAGTCTTGGCAAAAAGTGACACCACATAAGCAAGCAAAATTGATGTCATGCCAAAGAGTGCAAAGATGATGAACAGATATCCGACATGATACCATGCAGATGATGAGGCTGCGAAGATAATGACGCTCAACGTACTAGAAGCAAGCACAATGATGAAGTCAAATCCTAAGTAGGCCAGCCACAATGGGAGTGAGCGTACGCCATTGGAGTACTGCAAGCCTCGAATGTTCCTCGTTCTCTCAACGGTTGGGTATAGTGAGAAGAAGCCAGGATATGCAGCCATAGCCAGTCCAAAGTAAACAACCAACTGCAACGACTTCCCTGTTCCTGGAGCCCAAGGAATGTCAAATGAGGAGTATTGCATTCCGATGCTGATGTTGATGAGCGCAACATCCATGATATTTTGACCAAACATGGCTGTGTAGATATCGTCATTCCCCTTGTACGCCAGTGTTGTCGAGGAGCCATCAAGAAAGAATCCAGCTGGTGTGACGTTTGCAAAGTTAGTACTGATGTAGTTGTTGAAGTCTGCCAAAGTATCTACCGAGTGCAAGTGTTGCTGGATCAAAGACTCAGAAGGAATGAGAGGCAGTAGCGGTCCGTAGAGCGAGACTAGGGTGTCGTTCGTGACTCGAGATGAGGGACCGACGATGAGATCGTAGTGGACCTGAGTGTAGAGAGTCTCGACATCGGAAGGGAAGACTCCGTCAGTCGGTCCGCATCCAACCGCAGTGAAATTCTTCAGAAAGAGTGTGACCAGACCAGCTGCGATAACTGGGACAAGGAAGGCTGCCGCGTAAGGAAGGTAGTTGCGGTGGAGAATTGTAAACCTCTTTCGGAACAACACCCAAGCTTGACGGAAGAAGCCAATACTGCGACCTGTTTGAAGGTTCAGTTCCTTTGAAGCCTTCGAACCTGGTTCGAGAGCAATAGCCTGCGTTTCGATCTGCTTCTCGGTTGGTTCGACTTCAGTCAACGAGTCGCCATCCATGCTTGACGAGCTATCCTCCGCCTTGATCTCATCTGCCAGCTGGAGGAACACATCCTCGATCGTAGGCCCAGCAACCGAAAGTCCATCTTGGTCGAGACGTCGAATGATCTGGGCAGCTTGCTTGGAATTTGACGCTGAGTACATCGCCTCACCAAACGTGGAGTGCTTCGAAACTCCCTCAATATCCGGAGCAGCTTCATGCCCAGGTCCAGTGGGAATGTGGATGCGGTATCCACCTCCAAGCTTATTCTTCAATTCGACAGATGATCCCTGAGCTCGAAGTGTTCCTTTCGAGAGGATAGCAATTTGATCTGCTAGGAGATCTGCTTCATCAAGAAAATGAGTGGTCATAATGATTGTGCGAGCACCTCTCTCAGCTAACAGGATGTCCCAGATCTTTCGACGCGATAGTGGATCCAATCCACTGCTGACCTCATCCACACAACACACAGCAGATCCTCCCGTGAACATCATTCCCAGCTGAAGCTTCCTCTTTTGCCCACCTGAAAGTGTCTTGGCCTTGGCATTCATCTTTCTATCGAGATCGATAGCCTTGACCAAACTATGGATGGTTTCTTTGTCATCCCTGGAGCCGGTTGCCTTCAGGCGATTGAAGAATTGGATATGCTCGAAGACGGTTAGCTCGTCAAACAAAACGTTCTTCTGAGGTGCAATTCCAATCCCCCCGCTGCCGTCGAGGGCAATGGTTCCGCTGGTGATGGTGTTGAGACCAGCAATTGCGTCAAGGGTCGTACTCTTTCCACTGCCGTTGGCGCCTAAGAGGACATAGATTTCGCCCTTTCTCGCGCTCAATGTCAAATTGTTGACTGCAACCACAGTTTCCTTAGGCCTCTTGGTGAACCAAGCGAATTGGCGGCGAAACCAATTCGGTCGGTAATGCTTGGTGAAGCCTTGTAATTGAACAGTCTCATGCGTCGATGATTCAAGGCCGGCGGTGACCGAGCGGCCTTTGGATGCAGTGCCATACAGTGATCGCTCGACCCAAGTGCCAAGGATCGGATATATGAAGATCTGAATGACCATGAATATCCAGAACACGATCCCAGGCACAGTCCATGGATTGTCTGGCGCTGCGCTGACCAAGTCGGCTGGAAGCTCTTGTCTCTCGTACCTCGCCATGAATATTATGAAGAACACATAGTTACAAGGAACAAACAAAAGAGAAAGAATGATCACAGCTCCATTGCTCGTGATACCAATGACTTGTGCTAGCACACCTAGAAGAAGAGTGATGATGGCCATGCTGATGCCACTGAGCTGAGCTTTTTTGAAAAATGAAGCACCCAGAATCGAGAAGGACGTAAGAGCGAGGCCCGTCAGAAGGTGGTATATAATGACAATGGCCTTCGAAGTCTCAGCCCAGACCCCAATGCTCAAGACGAGTCCCATGATGATCCAGCCTGGAGCGTAGACCATATCGAAAGCTAAGTGGTAGGAGAGTATCCGAGAAACTTGAGGTTCCCACCTTCGTAGGTTGGGCATCATGGCTTCGATCAATTGAGACATTCCTAGTTCGCGTTCGGACGCGATGAAACCAGTCAAGTGGTAGGTTACGCCTACCATTCCAATGAGGAAGGCAACACCCAGAATACTGATGATGGCTCCCTGGTAGTTGACCCTGATGTTTATATTGCGTTGCGCTTGCGTGATGCTCGTATATGGGTATTCAAGGACCGTACTAGGCAGAACAGCCTGATCGATGGTCGTATTGACGCCAGCAATTGCGTAGTCGACTGCGCGCTGCAATGGCAGCAAATAAATCTCTGCATCATTGGTATCCTTCGTGATATCGATCTTCTCCCCAAACGCTCCATCTGCCCGCAAAGTGTAGTTCCATAGTCCTCCGGATCCTTCAGTAGGCGAGGCAATAAAGACAATTGCGCCGTAACATGAGGTTGCGCCTCGCAGACTGCTTCGGCAGGTATCGAGCAATTCGGCTTCATTCGAGAGGCGCGCGACTGTTGTTCCAGTTGCAGACGCAGACTGAGCTACGGTATCGATCACCTTGTCGATATCTCCTCCACTGAATCCATTATTCACGAATGCCAGTGTATCTCTTCCGCCATCCGCAGCCTCGAGTCCTTCTGCTAGCGTTCGAATTGGGTGACCGGACCCAATGCCGTAGGTAGATGGAGGGACGAAGAGGTTTCTAGCGTATGTCAAGAAGATCATGAAAGCGACAGGCAGGATGAACGCTCGTATGCTAGTAGCAAGCCAATAGCGGTTGAGCGTAATGAGGACATTCTTGCGAGTGAGAGTCCAGGATTGGCTGAGGAGAGCCATTTTGGTACGTGAGTATCTCACGAAGATCGCAGATTCGTCGTATGAAGGGAAAGTCGCATTATATCTAGGGCCAGACCGCCATCATGTATCTTCAAGTATGGGTACGAATTGCGGACGCGCAGACCGATAGCTGGCGGGGTAAGATAACGGCAGATACAGAGTAGGCACGAAAGACAGATGGGTATATACAGAAAAAGAATGAATATTTATACAATCAATCGACTTGATGAATTGCGATGCTTGAAACAGAACATAAACAGAAAGGCGAAGAGACACTCATCGGTTACCTAACTGGTTGGCTTGGACATGGGCTTAAGGTTCGGACTATCACTGTCCCGCGAAGATCCTGGTTCGCGGTTTAGGCGTAGACGGATATCTTGTGCATGTAGAGGGAGCAAGAGGGCCATCTTGAATGCTTTCACTTGGGGGTTAGGGTTGGCCATGTCGTGAGATGGAAAATAGAAAGCGATAGAAGAGATGTAAGATGTTCCACAGAAGAAATTGACGCCTGTCGTTGAACTCCAGATGGTGGCGTTCAAGGCTTGAAGTATTACCTCGCTAATCGTCAGGAGCAGAAATCATTGGTGTCAGCTAGTTTTCTCAGCCTTATGTGAGACATTGTTACAAGCTTATTTTGAAGATCCCGAGCCGCAAACTTCGAGTTAAAAGGCAGCAAACGGCAGAACTTGTTTCCAGCATCGGCAGAAAGCGTTCAGGCATCAATTGAAGCTACCGCGGTTCTGGCGGAACAATCGAACTTTGCCGAAAGCTTTGTCGAGCTCTACAAAACAACTTCGCAAACGCCCACCAACAAGCTGCTCTATACCCTCAAAAATGCCCCTCGATACATCAACCTACTCCCTCGCGCTCCTCCGCCTCGACGGCCGCCGCTGGAACGAGCTCCGCCGCCTCAACGCGCAAATCTCTACCCAAGCCTCGGCAGATGGCTCCTCGTACCTCGAGATGGGCAACACGAAAGTCATATGCACTGTAATTGGGCCTGCAGAAGGGAAAGGAAGAGGAAATAGGAATGAACCTGATAAAGCGGTGGTGAATGTGGAGATTTCTGTTGCGGGGTTCAGTGGTGTGGATAGGAAGAAGTCGAGCAGGACGGATAAGCAAGTTTTCCATGGAATGGGATGGGATTTGGGATATATGCTAATGTGTGGACGACAGGAGACTGCAGGAAATGCAGAGTACGTTAGCCGCGACGTTTTCGAAGACCCTCTTCACAGCCCTCTACCCCCACAGCACCATCCTCCTCTCCCTGCACATCATCTCTCAGGACGGCTCCTTACTTTCCGCCCTTTTAAACGCCAGTACCCTCGCGCTCGTAGACGCCGGGGTCCCGATGTCCTCATATATCTGCTCCTGTACAGCGGGCAGCACCTCTTCCTACTCGAGTAATGACGAACAAGCAGATCCGTTGTTGGATTTAAATGCTACGGAGGAACAGGAATTACCATCTTTGACTGTGGGTGTACTGGGTGATACAGATGAGGTTGTGGTGTTGGTTATGGAGAGTAGAGTGCAGGTGGGTAGATTGGAGGGCATGCTTGCGGTGGCGGTGGATGGGTGTAAACAGGTGAGGGAGATTCTGGATCAAGTGGTTAGGAGGAAGGGGGAGAAGGCGCTGGAGAGCGGGAGGTTGTAAGTTACGGATACAGAGAAGAAAAGGCGCTAGAGCTAGGACAGATGCTAGGAGCTGGACGGAGATCAGAGCATGATACCCAGGAGTTATGGCGTACAAAATGAATACGGGCCACAAGAAAGATGGGGTGCAAAGGCACGAGTGTTGAGATGCGGCCGGGATGCTACGAACATGGAGATCCCAATAGATTCACAGCCCATTTAGAAGTTCGTGCGTCAAGTTGTGGTCAAATTGCTTGATTACCAACTAGTATACACCCACCAATTCCAATGCTCATTTTCTGCTCAAAGCTCGTCATGTTCCGCAGCAACGGTTTGCTCAACTTTCACCTCTTCCACAACCGTAGGTTCCTCTTTCAATGGTTCTTGTGCCTCCTCGACGGGCTCCTCAACTTCTGGCTCTGGTGGGATCAAGCCCTCAGGAAGCTTCTTCTTCTCACCCTCTCCCAATCTGATGCTCTCAACCCAGTTCTCAAGAACAGCTTCACTAACATCATGCTCGCTGATCTTTCCATCAGCAGTAGGGAGTGTTCTCCACCACCGGCGACGTCCATTGATGGCAATGATATCCATACCGTCACCCAACTTCAGTACCTGCTTCACCAGCGGATATGCCATGTTACTCTGAGGTAGAACGTAGAACGGGAAGATCTTGCGTTGGTGCAATTTATGCTTATGCGCGATCTCGGACAGCGAGCCCACGGCTTTTGCTGCGACCTCATCGGGTGATTCGGGGAGAATAGCCAAAATACATGTTCCTGTCCTCATTCCCATGCACTCATTGACTAGATCTTCGGCGTTGACAAGGATGTCGATCGGTGGAGCTGGGGGAAGAACGACTGGCTTCTCGTTATCGACTTGTGGGCTTGGTGATTCGGTGGCTTCTTCTTCGACCGTCTCATCCGCAGCAGTTCCTGCGGTTGTCTTGCCTTCTTCTGAAGCATGGGACTTGGACGCAAACTCGAAAGATTCCTTCTCCTTAGATGCCTTCTTAGAGTCCTTCGATTTTGAAAGCTTGACCTTAGCGGGGGCTGGATCCGGGTTCGGCGCGGCAGCTTGTGACAGGAATGCAACCATAGCCTCCTTCTTCATCTCCCCCTCGTACACAATCCCCTCGGCCTCCTTGCCTCCTGGTAGAAGCAGCAGAGTCGGAAACTTGGTGATCCCAAACAATTCCAAGGATGCTTTCTCCTTCTCTGTATTCCTGATCTGCGCAACATTAATGCTGCCCTTGAAATCAATGGCAATAGCCTTCATCAGCGCGCTCGTCTTTCCCTTGTCCGTGAACAGAATCGCCTTGGCCGTCTCGTTCGCTTCTGCCAACCACGCCTCCAGCGTCTTGTCATCCACTCGCTTCACATGGTTGGGGATCTTGTCGATAACGGCATCGACGATTGCTTTTGCTGTGCGCTGACCTTGGTAGTCCTCGACAATGGGCTTTCCGGGTGTCTTGCCAGGCTTGACGATCTTCAATGTCGGGAAACCTTGCACGCCGAAGCCGCCGCAGAATGGCTTGTTGGCTTCGTCGTCACAGTCGACGGCTGCTACTTTTGCGAGGCCGGCGAGGTTCTTGGCGGCTTTTTCGTAGGCGGGTTGCAGGTTCTTGCAGTGGCCGCACCAGGGGGCGTAGAATTCGACGATCTGCTGAAGTTAGTGCTGGCCTCGAAGCTAGGACTGGTAGCGTACGGAGGTGTAGTTGGATTGAGCAATCAACCGATCATAATTCTTTGCATCGACCTGAATGACTGGGGAGTTCTTGGTGTAGAGACCAGCGTTGACTGGTAGGGCTGCAAGGAGCGCAGCAGCAACGGTAAGGGCAGTGGTGTGGACCATTGTGACTACGTTTGAAGCTGTAGCAGCTGGTATGGGATCAATTCATGGAGGAGGAAGAGAGCGAAGGGCTGAGCTGAAGTAAACACTCGTATTGGGAGAGTGACCACTTGTCCTTTGGTTGTGCTTCTGCAGTCGAAAAGGCGGAAAGGCGAAAAGGCCACCGTCGCGTGTTTATGTCAGTAATCCGGGGTAAAACTAGCAGGGGTGAGCTCGAGGAGGGGCAGAGGGGAGGCAGGTCTCTGTCCCTATTGGGTGATTACTGTAATTCACTTCTTTAGAAATTTAGAAGCAGAGGAGTAAATTGCAAGCGGTGCTGTATTATATTTGCTAATCTGTCTCCAAATTGTAGCTATGAATGATTTTTGCAGCTCCAAAGTTATACGTTTCTTCCGTGACAGGCACCTGATTTTAGCGTTGCAGGCACCGCTCGTCCACTGAAGACAATTCCAACGCCACCTCTCGATCACCAACCCCGCATGTCGCAAGCAACAACTCGAGCTTCGACTTCATGCGAATACCTCAATTTCTTCTTCAGCAACCATGGCGACTCATGTGCCCGAGAAGCTCAAGGCGGCAGACCTCACGAGGTTCATCGTGAGAGCTTCGCAGCTCGAGAAAGTCAAGCCGGTGATGGCATACTGGTGCGAATACTGGATCGTGAATCAGATTCTCTCGAAAGGCCTACACAATGGCGACAACGAGACCCTGCAATACACGACGACGTTGATGGATAAGCTGGAGCAGGTATGATAGCTTCACTGAAATGATACGCGCATACTGAGAAATTGCAGATCAAGGCAGACAATTCCACAAACGATGCGATTGTTGACGATACAGCTGGGCAAGCATACGTCGAGCAGTTTGGATTGGAGACATTTCAGCGAGCAGATAGGGCTGTTCAGGCGGACAAAGTCACGAAGTACGATACTCGAACCCAATCTAGATGCCTTCTGACAATTACAGGCAAACCGCAGATACCTTTTCCGCCGCCGCGACTTTCCTCGAACTCGTGAATATATGGGGTGCACCAGATGCCGAAACACAAGCCAAGATCAAATATGCAAAATGGAATGCTCTCCGGATAATCAAGGCTGTGAAGGAAGGAAAAGACCCCAATGAATCGAACCCGAAGTCAGAGCCTGCACAGGAAGAATTGCCACCTCTCGACCCGAATGACCCTGAGGTCCAGCAACTAGGATCTTCGAAACCCCAGCCTGCATATGTCGAGGAAGTCCCTGATGAGCAGGATAAAGTGGAAGCACGAATGGCTCGGCAGTCTTCAATCGATCAGTCCTTGCATCCATCGGCGCAAGTTTCAGCTCGCGGATCTCCTGGGCAGCCCTACGAGCCGTACCCTCGAGATGGATTCCCAGACACAGCCGTTCAGGATGATAATGTGTCACCATTGGAGCCATCGCCGCAGGGGAGAGATGGTTCTGTTGGAGGAGGGTACTTCCCAGAAGTTCCCACATTTACTTCCGAGCCTCGAGACCCGAATTTGCCCACAGCTCCTCCGGACGATGCACTTGATTTGGGTCTACCGCAGCAACCCTCTGCACTGCCAGGAAAGCCAGACTTCGAATCGCTCCCTCCGCCATCCCTGCCTAATGAGCCATCAGGCCCTCCGCAAGATTTCTACCGCCAGCAACCTCCGCACATCCCTCCCCCTCAAGCGCCCCAGCATTTTGCTCCTCCACCACAGCAACCATATCAGCCTCCTCCACAACATTACGCTCCACCACCTCAACAACCTGCATACCAACCGCCACAGCAGCATTACAGCCACCCACCAGCCCCGGCACTAGTGCAAAAGGGTCAGTTGAATACCGATGACATGGCAATTGCGAAGGCGCAGAAACACGCAAGATGGGCGATATCAGCATTGAATTTCGAGGATGCGGATACAGCTGTCAAGGAATTGAGGGCCGCGTTGCAGACTTTGGGTGCACAGTAGGTGGAAACTGTTGTACAAATGTATTGTTGGCTACTTTGTAGTTACAGAATGCGAAACACCCAGTGTTTTTGAGCCGTGCTTGTTACTTTCGACTCAGAGCTGTGTGGTGAATTTCGTTTTCCTTGTGCATAATATTGAAGAGTTGAGACTGCCGAAAGGCGATTGGTCTTGTGAAGTCGGCTAGTGTGGCCGTTATGGGATGCCTAAGCTTCCATTGATTGTTAGGAAAACATAAGCCAGCCAGAAGTGACATACAAGGCCCAAGTTGGTCTGAATGTATCTTTGGCCGATGATGTTGTCCTGCACGCACTGCCCGAGGTCAGAGCCTTCGTATCTATCTTCTGGGGCTTGTGAAGTCTCGTGGGCTTGTTTTTATTCCTCCGCATCCACGTTGGTGCTGGAGGCTGTCTAGTACAGCTGTCTTGGTTTTGCTTTACATTATTTAAGTAGTAGCCCGGCTTTCATGCTCGGATGAGCTTTGTTACAATCTCAATGGTTGCATACGCTGTCACGTGTTCATCACTCATGCATTGCTTCATTTTGGAACCTTTAAAACGTCCATCCCTGCGTAGCGAGAAACCCACCGTGCCGAGAAAAATAATAGGTACTTTGACTTTAAGCATCTCAAACTCTATATACACATCGATATCTCTAATTTTTTTTGTATAAATCGTGATCTGTGGCTACTCCTAAACAAGGATTCGGTTGCAATGAGAAAATATCGCGGTTTGTGGTGATGCTATTGATCGTCCCGTCGACGGCGTCAAAAGCCGTTTCGGCTATTCCCCCCTGCTTTATTATGACTATTAACTTGTCTCTGAATTTCGGGGCTACGGTACGAAGGCATTATTAAGAAAGGATATAACTTTAAGTTTTAAAGATATAGAGTATAAGGAAACCTACGTGCCGAATTTGTCCGGACAAAGGGAGAGTACACAAAACGCCAAGCGTCTTAATAAGCGAGGAAGGATTTACCGCGTATACATAATTATATATAATACCGAATTCATTTAATTTATATACATAAGTGTGGCGTTCTTCTAAAAGTTTCTATAAGCAGCCACGTGGCTGCTTTCGCTCGCCGCCACTCAATCGTTCCTATCCCCCATCTCTATCACACTACAATAAGTAATGAGCGACCGCGCTAGTTAAGCCCTTGCAGAGGCCTTTCTGCTAGGAGAGCCCCGAATATATAATGCTATATCAAAACGTAGTGAAGTCCCTCTCCTACCCTCCATCATCGTGCACAGGGGCGATGCTCGAAAGAACAAAAGGCCTAAGGCTAGCAATATCTTACTCCGTCGAAGGAGAAAGCCCTCGAAAAGTATTTGAAACTAATAGCTAACCTTAGGAATCCTGTGCGAATCAAGTGTCTCCCGTCCCTCGCCTTTAGTATCGCCCGCTGGCGTTTCACGACGAATAAAGCGACCAAGTCTTCGGGCAAGAACTGGGCTTAGGGCTTCTAAAAGCGTCATCTAGCACTTAAATCACGACGAGTGAGAGCGATAACCTAGGAACGCCACGAGAACAACATCTATAATAAGATAACACATTGGTTTGAGGTAGTCGGAAAGGTATTACAAGATCCGGCCATCCTCCCGGAAAACCTCTATAACATGGATGAGAGACCTCTTCGGTATCTGGGCCCCATGTGTGCGACAGTATAGCATACTTAGGTATATCGCGAGCCAGGTCCTTCGTCAGCTTAAACTTACCGTCGCTGCATTCCAGGAGTCGCATGGTTTTGGGAGGGGTTCGTCATCGGATACAGCGTGCTCAGGGCGAAGACTGCGGGGTCACAGGGATCGCTATGTACGTCTGCTGGCAGAGTGGTTTTGTACTCGTTGTCGCAGCTACAATGTAGCAGATTATCACGTAAGCTTCTAGTTGCTCTATTTACCTAAGACTACTTGGATGGTACCTAGCTGGAGTAGGGCTAGCCGCATTTATGGCCTTCTGGTCAGCCGGTTTGGGAAGGTACCTTGTACTTTTAAGTACTCTTAAGTGCAAATGGCTCGTGCTTTTAAATCCGAAAGAATGAGTAATGGGGCACCAATTTCGCACATAGCTGTAGCGACTATATCTCAAGTATTGTTCCAAGAAAACAAAGTCCATCCAGTAAACTAAGAGTATGCTCAGGTAATTCCTCATTGGCTTGTTGAACCTAAGTCACCTAACGTCAATACGCCTAGCAAGGCGGACCGGTATGACATTAACCCGCAATGACCTGGGCAGTGCTGGGCTGGTGACATCCCACTGCAAGAACACCATATCTTCGCGCTCTTTTTCAATGATGTTCTCTCGTCGCAACCTCCTCTATCAACCTCAATAATATCAAATCCATCAGCATTCCTTCTCGTCAACGTCCTCTTCCATCCCGCGATAATCTATCCATAACATGCGGCCGTCCGTACGATGAATTCAACCTCGAGGCTCTGCGCCCCTCTCGCCGGCCCATTCCTACACATCCACAACGAGAACACCTCCTCCATATTCTGGATATCGTTCACCATCATCTCCATCCTCCTAACCTGTCTTACACGCCGCCTCGTGCTCGGCTACGTTCTCAGAAGCCCACCGAACCCGACCCCAACGAAGGTTGCCCCTACGCCATGTCCCCGCTGCCAACACATCATCGATGCTGAACTCCCTCCTCCCCCTCCAGTCGAAATCCCTCCCACTCCCACCGTCTCAACGAAACCAACACCAACATACCAAGAAATCCTAGCCGCAGATGAAAAGCGACTCTTGGTTGTGCCAACTATTCCTCGCTTCATCGTCTGCACGATCTTGACGCTTGCCAACATCACCACTATAATGCTGCTCGCGTTCGATATCCAAGCCTTCCTATACTGTGGCAGCGAGTTGACGAAAGGTACGCCGATTACAAATAGACAACAGACGACGTATGCGGTCACTATGTGGATCGCATATGCCTGCAGCGTGTTCTGGGCTAGCAGTGGTATTTTATGCTGGCCGATTTGGGCGCGCAATCTCTGGGGTGGCGAGGAAGCAGCGGAGAAGTGGCCGATTCGGACGGATTATGGTGGTATGATATTTCTTGGATGTTTGATGGTGCCGTGTTTTGTGGTCATTCTGGTGGTAATGGCTATAGTTCTTATTCCAGTAAGTATGGCTAGGGCATTGTGGGTGCGGATTCATGGGAAGCCGGTCAACGTGGTTGAGGCGGGAGAGGTGGAGAGGGGAATTGGCTGCGAGAGTGGTAGTGTAACGGAGGTGGAGAGCTTTACTGACAAGTGATCTGAGCGAAATGTCCATTCTTTCGTTAGCCTTGCCTGTAATGATACCATGGCGGCTCTGGGCGTGTTTTCTCTTAGGTAAATCTGTTTAACTACAATCTTTGTTGACTCGTTACTTTCGTAAGCTCTTCTCCGAAATGATGTATCAACTCGTAAGCCAAATCTCACCTCGCTTTGGTGATGCATTTAGCTAGCGCGGACCTCTTTGCATTGGACTATTAGCTTCTACTTGGAAAGATCTTATTAAACGACGAGAATGCCGTGCAGAAGTTTCTCGAAAGGGTCTGGGAGGTTGGGATCGAGACTTGGTCGCCCCACAGATATTTGCATCTTTCTTAAGTGCCGAACTCATATATGATGGGTTTCCGGTGATCTAGCTTGAGGGCAGTAGGCATGGTACGAGCCGGCCTAGCCGCCACTTAGCAGTGTGCTTAAGGATTTCTAGCATGCGAGATTTTGGCAAATGCGAGATGATAGGGTCGATGCTGGCTTGAATGCGACTTTGGATATAGGATCTGTTATGTTCAAGATTATGTTTGCATTTTCGTGCCTGGACCAACTCGCTTTGATCCGAGGTGTCAGGGCACGGGTTCAGAACCCTTGCCCAGACTCCCCGCTATATCATGTGATCCGCCATCCGGCTATATAGTCTAGCTTTTCCCACTCCCTTCTTCTATCTCTAGCTTTAGATCTTTGTATAATAGGCATTCGATCAATTGAGTTCTTACCCTTTTGCCCGCACCTTCACACGAGGTATAGATCCGCGTGGCGATTATATATAAATTTGCGTGCCATAATAGGCATAAAGCTAATGACGATTTCCTATATAGGTATGAGGCCTTAGAGCTTGGATAAGACACCTTTATAAGTATTAGGGATTGTCGGGAAACTCGCAGTTTCCTTTAAGTAATCACGTGAATATCTTAAGGTTTTGAGACTTGC